>LPNX010074812.1:6184-38494 GCA_001517045.1 Pseudotsuga menziesii | reverse complement strand
GGTGTTAAATGAACTATAATGAACTTGATGAATGCTGGGTGATGGACTGAGTGTGTGTGCTTCCGCTGTATGATCAAAGATAAATGCATCTGTGTATGCTTGTAAGTTTCAATTTCAGCATTTGAATTCTGTTTATGTTCATGGGGCGCTTTGCCCGGTTGTATTTGATGTGCTCGTCGCGTCCTCTTCGCCGGTTGAGGGACGGGGACGTGACAAGCCATTGCCTATTCCTAGCTAGAAATGGGAGATAATTAGCCTTGATTTTATCATGGGACTGCCTAGAAATCAAAACTTAAATGACTCAATAATGGTAGTGGTTGATAAATTGAGTAACGCAGCCCATTTTATACCTGTAAAAACTACTTATAAAGTTGCAAATATTGCTGATATTTTCTTAAAACAAATTTTTACGTTGCATGGAATACCAAGGGTGATAATTTCAGACCGAGACCCTAAATTTACAAGTAATTTTTGGAAATCTTTGTTTGAAGGGTTAAATACTACGTTAAACTTTAGTACTTCTTTCTATCCTCAAACTGATGGATGGACAGATTGAAAGAGTAAATTAGGTATTAGAGGATCTAGTCAGAATGTATGTAAATGAGCAACCAGGTAAATGAGAAGATTATTTACACCTGGTAGAATTTGCTTACAATATTATTATCAAGCTTCAACTAGGTATAGTCCTTTTGAAATTCTGTATGGAAGGAAATGCAATACTCCCATATCTTGGAGAAATCCAGTGGACAAGTTAGTATTAAAACCCGAATTATTGAAAGAGATGGGGCTAATTGTAAAACATGTACAAGGTAATTTGGAAATTGCGCAAGATCAACAAAAAACCAAGCAGACCTTAAACGAACTCCAAAGGAGTTCCAGTTAGGTGAACATGTTTTTATTAAAATGAGACCCAAAAAGAGTTCTAGGTTGGGTAGTTGTGCTCAGCTAGCACCTCGATATTGTGGCCCTTTTGAAATACTTTCCAGGATAGGACAGGTAGCATATCGGTTAGATGTACCACCAAATCTAAGAGTTCACAATGTTTTTCACATTTTTGTATTAAAAAATATATACATGATGCTATTCATGTGATTAATTGGAATGATGTGCAGGTGAAACTCGAAGGATATTTTCTGGTGGAACCGGATTGTATGCTCGAAAGGAGGGAAATCTCGCTTTGGAATCACACCATTGGTCAAGTGAAGGTGCAATGGAAGCACCTTAGTCCAGAAGAAGCCACCTGGGAATTGGAAAGTCATATGCGGGATGCATATCCAATTCTATTTCAGGGGAACTCTGAGGACGAGGAATAAATAACATCGAGGATGATGTTATAAATTAAGGGGGTGTGTATGTCACATGCCCCAATTTGCAAAATAATTTAATGTTATTGAGGAAGATTATGTTATATTTTATGCTAAGTTTGTAATTGATGACCAAGTGGGGTCAAGAATAATTAATGTATTTCAGAATATTTTATTAATAAATAAATAAATGATGAGACAATAGCTTAGGGAAGCTGTTAAAAGAGTGTTAACTGGTCACTTGGTAGAGGATATTGGGTGGAGAGTATACTGACAAGTGGCAGCATCCTCAAACTACTTCTAACTATTGTAGGTGGCAACTTCCCTATATTTGTGGTCATGATTCCCCAAGAAAGTGAAATTGGAACATGTGGCTCATTAAGTAAAAAATGACCCAGAAGACCCAGGCATTATTATAAAACTTCCCATTGAATACAGTTGAGGCTGCTCATTTATGGAGGGAGAATCATTCAATGTGAATGAAGTGCACTTGAGAAATTCGATGAAGGGGACTTATTGAAGTGAGTTTGAGGGGTTAACTGCTGAGAAATGAACCTATGCAGATGTTAGGCCGAAGTTCTTACTACTGTAAGTAGGATTGAATTACTGTTGTAATTTGACCAGTCAGGTGATAGAAGGTCTTAAGGATACATCCTTCACCCAGTACTCTACCTGGAGGAATAGGAACATGGTCGGGGGTCCCGAGGAAGTGCAGACTAAGCTTTCTCCAGGAGTTGGTTGGCAGGAACAACCTCCTTAAGCTATTGGCACCTCATCATTTAACAGGTTTTTATTTGTTCAGGTTATTTATAATTTATTTACTGTTTTCAACAAATGTTTACTAGTTTTTCAAAGATATGCATGTTATTGTTTTGCTAGGCATAGGTAGATTATAAACAGTAGTATTATGCTAAATGAGAATTAAATAGAAATAGATTACCATACTGTAATTTTCCACGCCTTGTATAGGTAGTAGTCTAGTACAGCTGGTTGATTAAGTAGATGTGATAATTTGTTATTAACTCTGAATGAAAAATGTAAATAATTTCCTTTATAGTTTGCTTATGATTCATTCCTTAGATACAACAGTACGTACTCTATCTATTGAATTTATCTACATTAGACAAAGGACTGATTATATATATATATATATATATACACATAAAGATATTTAGTAATCATACTAACCATAGAACTATCATTAGTACTAATATTTATTATAAACACAATAGACAAAGTTAAACAAATAAACATAAGAACAGTAAGCAAACTAGCAGTTAAGGTTTGGAACTAGATAGTATTCTATAATTTCTTATAGTAACTTATCCCAAGATCATATTTTCTTTATGCACTAAAAACATATGTTTCTTCTGTAAACCTCAAGGCAATTTACCTAGGGTTGCGAAAGACAGGTTCCATCCTATTCACAAACTTGCATAAACTTACTTCCTATAAAATTTAACAGCTGTAAAATCACTGAAGGAAAAATAGAAAAAATACAGAGCTAAATTTAATCATGTAAAATTTATTATATTACAAAGCTGTAGGGTATTTTAAATAGGAACCCTTCTGAGTAAAACCGAGTACTAATTTTACTCTTAACACAGTAAAAATTTCCCATAAAACATTGCACTGTAAATATTTTTAAATTACATGATATTAAATTAAAATAATACTATAACAAATTGATAAAAACAAAATCAAATAAGAAGTAATGGCTTATGGCCTTTATAATTATAGGTCGAGGCTCAGGCCTGTCAACGTTTAATTATACAAAATAGTAAAATAAAACCATAGCCATTATGTTCCTTACAAGTAGAAAACCCTATATCTTTTTACAAGTTTCAAATGAGGAAACAAACTTGGTCTTCACCATTTAAAATCCTTTTTAAAAACTTAATTAACTAGACAGAGGTCGAATAGCCTTGTCATGGCTCAGAGCTGAGTTCTAACAGGAAAGCAAAAGAAATTTACATTGTCCAGGCTGTAAAGGCACTGTCAGTAAAAACCTTTTATCACGGCCGTTTTAGTCTTCAAGAACTTGCACATATTTACCCTTAGGGTTTTCTTTACAAAACAAAACAACACGTAGAATAAATTAACAAGTAAAAACCTAGGCCAAGTTCTTTTTAGCAGCAAGTATCCTTATCCTTCAACCACCACATCAAATGCAGGAGAAAACCCTCATTTGCAACCAGGGCTTACTAGAGTCTACATGGTTGGAAGTTGATGGATCAAGCTCGATTTTCCCACCTACAGAGTTGTAAGGAGAACTTGCACAGAGCCACCATTGTTTTTAATGGCTTAAAATATTTTAATAAAAATAATAAAATTTTCTTTTTACAAAAGGAAAAGACAAGAGAAGGCCATTACCTGCTAGCGTTTTCCTTGGTAGAAAATCCTTGGGAAAAATCGATGGCACCTTGGAGGATGTTGTTTCCGAAGTTACTACAACAAATGCATTTGTAAAAAACTGAGTCACAACGTCGAAGGAAAACAAGCGTTACTCTAACCAGAATGAAGAAGCTCGTGGCTTAAAACTCTGTCCACTGTTTTCTGTCTTAAAAACCCAACTCAGTCCTTGAATCAGTGAAGAAAAGCAAATTCTTTCTACACACTTATGTTCTCCACAGCAGCCGTAAAACACTTAAAAAAAACTAGTCTTTTCATCTCACGAGGCCTAGCTCACAAGGGATTGGAAAACCGAGAAGGCGATTGAGAGTATCGACGACCACGAACTCACAGCTCGGCTGCACCAGACAAGAAACCCTCGCTCTGTGAAATGAATTGGATAGGGTTTAGTCTCTTTTAAGTCAACCATCTCGTGGTTGAAAACATCCCCATGTGTCCACTGAAATATTTTATGAATTGAGGGTGCAAGTCTATAGTGGAGGACGGTTCCAATCTGTAGCAAATAATTATAATAAAAAAACCTATAATATTTTAAACTATGCATTTTTCTATGATTTCCATGATATATTAATACCATGGATTTGTTCGAAACTTAGTATACCAAATATAAAATTAAGATGGGGGGTGTCTCCTAGGATAAGCTAAGATAATAACTTCTTGGTTAACCATGTGTGCTAGAATATAGTCAAATGGACATATGTTTAGTATCTAAACAACATTGGTTGATCAACAAAATTATCCCAAAGTTTTACTAACTCAACTTGTATGAAGATATAGTTATTATATATAAATGAGAGTTATATAATGTTAAACCTAGGAGAAGGTTGAAATGGAGATACATCTTTTGAGTGTATGGTCTTAAGAGTTCTTAAGAGTAAACTCTTTTTCAGTAAAATAGGCTAAATCGTAGTTTAGGAAGATGAGGTATTCCCTTGTTTTATCTTCAAAGGATCATATACTTATGTTCAATACTAGCCTCCAAATGTGTTCTTAAACTAAGCAAAAGTCGGAGTACTATATTTGATCTTAGATAAAATCTAGATCAGAACTGCTATAAACAAAAGCACCAAGTATTCTTGGATTTAATTGTAATCAACCAATAACTTGTTTCTCCTTTGGCATAGTACCTCGATCATGTTTTTATATCCATGAAGACCCATTTTGTTATAAATAAAATTATGGAGATGTGACAACACAAATAAGATCAATGTTACCTCATGGAGTCAAGCTGATCTTAAATACTCTAAGACTAGCATCATAATCACGCTAGGGAAGAATCTTCTTGACCTATTTTATAAATATTATTTTACTGGAACTTACGCTTACCTGTTAAAAACCTGTAAGAATCCATCAGTTCCACTGTGTTAGCTTAAAGATAAGTAAGCCCCGATCACACATAAGAATTCTTTCCCTACTTGACAAAAGAAATCATCAATATATCTAGAAGCAGTAAAATACAAGTTATTTCTCTACTTTTGGAAGAATTACAACTGCTAAGTCATCAACAACACTAACTCAGCTTTTAAGATTACATCTATAGATTATACAAAATCTTAGAAAGATGCAAATCCTTGTTTTCCTTTATAAACTGTTTTATTATCTGCTAACCATTAGTGGTACTTTAGCGGCGACATTAGACATTTTATGTCACTCGAAAAATTTAAATTTTTATGAATTTTTGAGTTATTACAGGGCGGATGAGTGAGAGAGGAGAAGCTCTCTCAAGAGAGAGAGAGAGAGAACAAGCTATTGGAGATCATATTTATGTTTTCGGGTTTTACTGCTGCCATTGGTGCTCATTCTATCTCTGAGGAAGTTGCGGGGTTTTCTCCTTTATGGTTTCCCCGAGGAAAATTATTTGTGTCTCTTGTCTCTTGTGTTTATTGTTGTGCATGATATTCTCTCAGATAATATCCTAAGATAATGCTAGCTTGAATGATAAAATCTAACAGATGAGCTGAGAGGCCATATTATGGAGAATGAACTGATTGCTCTTCAACCCAATGATTTCAAAACCATCCAACAATTCTTCTCCAAGTTCAAGTCCTTGGTCATGCAGTGCAATCAATGTGGAATTGTAAAGAAGGATGGGCAATTGGTTCTCTCCATTTTGAGCAAGCTTGGCCCAGAAATCTCAGTGTTTGTGTCCAACTTTCATTCTGGGAGGCTGACAACTCCAAAATGGTGAATGCCCTCACTTTATGCATTCACATAACCCCTCATTTAAGAACAAGACAAGATGATCCAGATGGGAGCACTAAAAGCCTCCAAAGACCTAGCTCTTTTGGTTGAGGAGAGTAAGAATGCACAAGCACAATAAAGACAGAAGGGGAAGGACAAAAATAATGTTGAAATCAAACCAAAGGAGGAGTTTGATCCATTGGATGGAGCCTCATGCTATAATAAGGACAAACATCCGAGGTTTGATAAGGCCAAGTGTTCCTAATTTAAGAAAGGGAACCATACTGAGAAAGGTTGTATGAAGAAAACCATAGATTAGATGTCAAGACTTCTTGAACAACATAATATTTCCCTCCTTGAAGGCGCAACGAAGGCTGATTCTAGAGGAAAGACTGAAGATCATGATAGATTCCAATGCACTCAAGTTTGGTTTTTCAAAATCCCAAGACTTCCTCATTAATTCAGGAGCCTCCAACCACATGGTTTCCACCAAAGAATAATCCTCTTCATGAAATCTAATTGATGGTCCAAGTATTCACATGGGAGATGATACTCAGATCCAAGCTGAAGGGAAGGGTACAATAAAATCAGAACATGGGGTGTTCAAAAATGTATTATATGTTCCCTCTTTGGTAAGAAATTTGTTGTTTGTATATTAGATGACTCATACAGGCTCACCAAAGCGAGTTCTATTTGAACCCGACTTAGTGGATCTCAGATATTTCTACTGGGAATGTGATAACGAAAGGCGTTGTAAACCATGCCTCCAAGGCATATGAGTTCTCACATTTTTTTCCATACTAAGATCCAACACAATCTCTATATCCATTTAAAAGGGAAGTTAAATTCATTATACCTAAACCATTTGCATATGATGATGTTTCTACTGATGTTTTAGATTCAGAATCTAAAGAAGAGGAGAAATTTGAATAAAATCTTGGTATTGAAGATGAATTTCAAACAGATCCAGATCTAGATCCATTCTCTACTCCCAATCCAAGGTATAAATGGGCTGAAAAATTCATTGAGGAGGTTGGGAACATGGCTAGAGATTCAATTGACAAAAGGAGAACTAGATCTCAGTTTCAAGATGAGAACCTTGCACTATTCCATACAAATCCACTCGTCTTGGATCTCAGAGAGGTGCTATAAAATACCAGAGAGATGCTACATGATGGTGAGGTCTGATCAACAATTCTACAAAGTGGCTTGCCATGATTCACCAAGGCAGGAAACAATGGATAAGGAATATGAGTCACTGAATTACAATGAGACATTAGATCATGTATCTCTCGTTAAAATTGCTATGCCATTTAGATCTTCAAGAAATGAGTCAAATATTATTGTTGCAGTATAAGGAGAATGACGATACACATTGAACAAATCAAACCACACAGGAAACAGATGAGCATAGCTCAGATAATTACAGTATCATTGTCATTAATTAAATCCGGTGTTACAATAGGTAAGGAAATAATTCGAATCCATAGGGAGGAATTCGAATCTACCAATTGGATGTGATTGTACCTAACTGACTAGCTAACTTAGGATGTCTCAATCAATATCGGAGTCCAAATATCTAACTCCATATGTCTAAACAACTCACACAATCAGTAATAAACACTTAGCTCAGTCTAACTGAAGTGGTAGGTGAGCAAAGGAACCTAATCCACATGCAACCATGCATAACTAGTGCTAACTGAAATGATTGTGATCTAACTGAATGTAACTGGAGATTAACTAAGCTTAACTAGTTCCAACTGCAACTGACTGAAGGAGGTTGGTGCCGAGACTCCCAGTGTCTCCTAAAATGTAGGGATCGGCCTAGGAGGTGCATAATCTGATGCATGCAAATACAGTCAGTGGAAGATAACCTCTATTTGTGTTCCCCACACTCTAGTAACTGGCACACATGGCCCCATTAGGCCATGTGGACTCAATGGTACTAGTGGAATTAACTAATTAATTAAAACTCCCAAGTTAGGCTAATTAATAATCCTAACACCCCCCCTAAATCCTAACTTGGAAAACTGTGGGCCCTGGAAACAAGGCCATAAGTCACCCAAATACAATCTAAAAGACATAATGTTGCTTAATACAACCAAGGAAATGGGTGAAAACCTCATGGGAACCCCCCCCTCCAAATAAGCAGAGATAAGAATTGAGAATCAAGCCTTAATGCCTATAAGAGACCCGAGAAGGACAGATCTCTTTTCTATAGGACAATAGTGTAGTGTGATGGTTCTATCATGCACCAGTTCTCGAAAGTAGTGCATGTGAACCTCTATGTGCTTTTTCCTCTGCTAATGAACATGATCACTGGAAATTTCGATTGTACTTTGGTTGTCACAATAAAGATCCACTGTAGATGAATTATGAATCCCGAACTCTGTCAAGATGCCATGTAGCCATACTGCTTGAATAGCTACATTCACAGATCCCTGTTACTCTACTTCTACTGAAGAGAGTGCAAGTGCTGCTTGCTTCTTGCTGGACCAACAGATTGTCCCCAGATCCAATCATGAATAAAAAACCCAAGGTGGATTTCCTATCATTTTCATCTCCTGCCCAGTCGGAGTCTGTAAATCCTGTTACATCAAGTTGTGCTCCTACTGCATAGTGGATCCCATAATATATAGTACCTTGCACATAGTGCAATATTCTCTTTGCTGCCTTCCAGTGCAACTCATGTGGCTCCTGCATGTACCTGGTAGCAACACTCACAACATAGGATATGTTTGGTCTCGAATGAGTGAGATACAAAAGACTCCCAATGATCTATTTGTAGAGAGTGCTATCTAACAAGGGTGTGAAACCACCTTCTTCAAGCCTAATGCCTAATAGAAAGGGGCAAGGGGCTGCCTTGCAATCCTCCATGTGGAATTTCTTAAGCATGTCTGACGAATATCTGGATTGTGAGATCATGATTCCCAAAGTCTTTTGAATTACTTCGAGACCAACGAATTGTCTTAACAGTCCTAAGTCAGTCATAGAGAATGCTTTGTTTAGAGCAGACTTGATGCAACTCAATCTAGCAGCAGAGCTGCTAGTAATGAGCAAGTCATCCACATATAATACCATTAGAAGCAAGAACCCCTCCTTCTTCTTCATGTAGACATTGCAATATGATTTGCACCTTTCAAATTTCTGAGATATGAGGAAGGCATCTATCTTGGAGTACCATGCACTTGGGGCTTGTTTGAGTTCATACATTGATTTCTTGAGTCTGCAAACTAAGGAAGGATCATCAATAAAACCCTTAGGTTGTTTCATATATATCTCCTCCTCCATATCTCCATGTAGGAAGGCACTTTTCACATCCATGTGATGTACCTCCCATATTTTGGAAGCTGCAATAGCCAAGACAAGCCTGATGGAATCCATTCTAGCTACTGGAGCGAATGTGTCATTGCAGTCCAAGCTTTGAACCTGAGAGTATCCTTTGGACACCAACCGAGCCTTATACATGGTTGTGGTTCCATCTGCAACTATCTTGGTCTTGTATATCCATTTGCATTGAACAAGCTTTCTTCCTAGAGGTAAGGAGACAAGTTCCCATGTTTTATTGTTATGGAGCAAATCAAACTCCTCATCCATGGATGCCTGCCATCTAGGGTCATGGAAATATTCCTTGAATGATTGAGGATCTGACCCCATCATCATAAAACACCTCTCAGGAATAAGTGGATATGTGTGGGATAGTATAATAGTCTCCTTCTGATACTGGGACCTCGTTCTTCGTTTGTCATCTGGATCCCCAGCACCATTTCCAGTTGCTTCTATGAGTTGTTGAGCCTATTTAGGCTATTGAAATGAGGTAGATGCTGGCTCTGGATCTAGATCCCTTTGAGGTGCAAGCTCAATGTATGTATCATGCTGGTGTGCCTCCTCTTCTGAGTTTGAATATGAAATGTCAGGAAATAGAACTAAATCTGCAATAGGAAGTGAAGGAATGTTTATACCTTCATCTGCTTTGAATGGAAGTTGTAGTGATGCTGGAACTGTGAATGGCATGAAGTGAGAGAAAATGTATTCCTTTGAGTCATGATCAACAATTCCTTTCTCTACAATCTCCCCAGTTGCGATTTTTATGATCTCTACTGAGTCAGGTCCAAACAACACTTGCTTTGGTTAGCTAGTGTGAGTCATCTGGTATACAGACAACAGATTAGCTGCACGAGAAGGCACATAGAGTACATCTCTAAGCACATAATGCTGGAATTTGATGGCACCTCTTCCTGTTGCTAGAATTTGGGAATAATCTCCCATGTGAATAGTGGGCCCTTCTTTGATGTTGAGAGTGGAGAATAAATCCTTGGAGGGAACCATGTGGTTGTATGCTCCAGAATCAATCAAATAGGTTGTTGACTGAGGTAAGCCAACTTTCAAAGTATGGCCTCATTTCCATCATCAGACTTCTTTGCTCCCTGTGGGAGAGAAATTTTATTCTATTTTAGGAGAGCAGTCAACTGATCTACTTGCTTCTTCATACAGGAGTTTTCAAGGTGAAAACCTCTCATACAATAGGGACACATCTTCTTTTTGAACTTCTTATTTTTCTTAGAGTCTAAGGCTCCTTCGAAAGTCTGTTGATTCTGTTTAGGCTTCAAATCAACTACTTTGGGATCCTTCTTCTTTGATTTCCCTTTGTATTGCACTTTGGAAGAGTCTGTCATGAGGAGAGCTTGATATTTGGAGGTCTTGATGACTCCCATTCAAATGAACTTCTCTTGCTCCTTAATGAAGGACTCAGAAAATGAATCAAGTGAAGGAATTTTCCAATCCGGAAAGGAATCCCTTTTTGAATGGAAGATTGAGACAAATACTGAATACTTTGGACCAAGTTTACTGAGAATGGAGAGCACATTTTCCTCATCCTTTCTTTCTATTCCACACTGTCTGCATTGAAGTGCAAGAGAATTGAATTTAGTAAAGAATTGCTCTATTATTTCAAAATTGTTGGGATGTAAGGCTACTAGCTCATTCTCCAAGAGGTGTTGCCGAAGCTCATCTAGTTTTCCAAAAAAGTCTTCAAGCTTCCCAGGCTTCTCTGGGTGTCCTCAAACCTTCAAGGTGGAAGAGGGGATCTATGGATATATGAGTGCATAGATAATTGAAATATTCATCTAAGCGGTTTAGAAACTTGTTATCAACTGGATGATGGGGCTCAACCTCCCTTCCAAGTATGATCCTGTAGTATCCAAGCTTGCGCAAGGAAAACTGCATATCTTCCCTCCAATCAAGATAATTGAAGAGTGTAAGGATCAGAGGAGTAGAAGGTGGAGAATGCACAATTCTCCAGCTGAAAGAATACAATATCTTCACACAAGCTATGCAACACCTGTGGATTTTCACTTCAAAACACTAAAACATTCGAACTATGTTAGAATTATTGTTTTCCTCTTGACATGAACACTTTTTCAGGGTCCATCACACCTGCATTGCCACCCTGAATAAATTAAGAGGAAGCAAATCACTATTGGGGACTTTTGCGGAAACCCAACTACTTCTGGTGTTCAATGGAGAGAAACAAACATGAAGCCTACCTGAGATGGCTTTGATACCATGTTAAAATTGCTGTGCCATTTAGATCTTCAATCAATGAATGAAATATTATTGTTGTAGTAAAAGGTGAATGAAGATACACACTGAAAAAATCAAACCACATAGGAAACATATGAGTATAGATCAGATAATTACAGTATCATTATCATTAATTAAATCTAGTGTTACAATAGTTTACATAATGAAAGAATTCGAATCCACCAGGGAGGAATTCGAATCTACCAACTGGATGTGACTCTACCTAACTAACTAGATAACTCAGGAAGCCTCAATCAATATTGGAGTCCAAATAGATAACTCTATATGTCTAAAGAACTCACACAATCAGTAATAAATAGTTAACTCAGTCTAACTGAAGTGGTAGGTGAGCAAAGGTGCCTAATCTACATGCAGCCATGCATAACTTGCGCTAACTGAACTGATTGTGATCTAACTAAATCTAACTAGAAATTAACTAAGCTTATCTAGTTCCAAATACAACTGACTGAAGGAGGTTGGTGTCAGGACTCCTAGCAGATCCTAAAATGTAGGGATTGGCCTAGGAGGCTCCTAATCTGATGCATACAAATGCAGTCAGTGGCATATAGCCTCTAGTTGTGTTCCCCACACTCTAGTAACTAGTACATGTGGCCCCATTAGGTCATGTGGACCCAATGGTACTATAGGAATTAATTAATTATTTAAAACTCCTAAGTTAGGCTACATTAATCTAATAGATAGTTTTATCAAGGGAGGATTAATAATCATAACATCTCTTCCTCTAGAAAGAAGAGACAAAAGTACCTTTCTACATGGTAAATTGGAAAAATAAATCTACATGGAACAACCTAAGGGGTACACTGACGATTTTTTATTGGATTTAAATCTAAGGAAACCATTGTATGGGATCAAGCAATCCCCCAGGGCATGGAATCCCAAGTCAAACTCTTTCATACTATCACAGGGGTTTGGAATATGCAAGTTTGGTTGAAAAAGCAACAACATTTCTTCTCATATCTAGAATCATATTGGAATAATGTGGAGAGGTTCACATGCAGTGTACCATGGAACTAGTGCACATAAGAACCATCACATCGCATTACTGCTCTACAGAGGTGAAAACTGCAAAAAAATTTCACAAAGTTTTTACTCAAGAGAAATTTGTCTCTTGGTGGAAAGCTTGATCCAGTTCCTTACTGTTCATTTTTGAGGAGTGGGGGGGGTGGTTCCTATGAGGTTTTTCCCATTTCTTTGGTTTATTGAGAGGTTAAATTTTTGCATTAGATTATATGGGTGACCTTTGGTCTTAGTTTCTAGGGCCCAAGTTGTTCAAGTTTGGATTATTTGCAATCTTCCCTTGACCACCATAGTCAAAATGTCAATTTCTTATCTTAGGAGTATGTTTCGACTTGAGTAGTGCCATGGGGAAGTTATCCAGGGCCCAAATACCACTTTATGCACTAGTTTGTATGAGTTAGGGAGCTATAGAGGCCAATCAATATATTTCAGGAACCCACATTGAGTCATGGGAGTCCCACCATCAGTTCACCCTAGCCTGTGTTAAGTTATGGTCCGATGGAAATTAGTTAGTTCATATTTAGTTATCGTAGTGCCACATTTACACGATTTAAGGAAGTTAAGCACCTTTTCTCACCTACCTTGGTCATTTTACTGATTAGGAACTAATTTAGTTGTATGGAGTTACAATAGTGAGTCTCTAGTGGTGATTTTCCCATAGTTAGTGATCTTTGGAGTCAGTCCAAGTCATGGAATTCGAATCACTCCTAGAGGTTTAAAATTTGTTTTATTGTATAATGGATGTATTACATACATGTTAATGATTATGAGAATAATGTTATGCTATCAAATTTTTTTCTCTTGTTTGAATAATTTCACCATGATCATTTGATCATTCTAGCACTAAAATTATTTTTCCTTATTCATTCTTCTTTCACAGTGATGTTCAATCCATCCTGAATCTCATCTTCTAGACCCTTGAAAATTCATCTTCTTCACGCACACTTATTTATCATTCCATGCTTCCTTGGAAAGATAATCAACTAGGGAGAGCACTTCCTTTATTTGTACAATTGTTGAATCACTTTCTTAGTCAACACAATATTTTTATGGTAAGGATGACCAAACATTATGACTATAATCTCCCTAGGATTTGACATCCGTGAAAGATATTCCAACAATATCCCCCTTTGGAATTAATGTGAACACTAAAAAAACTGATCTCCCCCTGAATATGAGAACCTTATCAAAATTGTACTCCCCATATGATTCATTTTTCTGTAATTATCTCCCCCTTTGACATCAGTGGAAAGGGGTTTCTCCTTACTTCTCTTCTACAACCTTTGGGTAATTCTGCATCAAAATTCTATGCAGAATCTGCAATTTTCTCCCCTCGGACTCATGTTTCACTTCCTTTCTACTATTGCTCCTCTAGCTTCTATACTACGTAGTGTATGCTTTCTTACGTTGTCAGATTGTATTAAAAAATGCTATTTTTTGCTGTCTCTTCAGGTTGTACAACTATAGCAAACTTATGCAGGGCTACTTGTGCAGTTGCAAATTTATTTTTCATTTCTTATTCTTTGATCAAAATTGCTTCTTCTAGTTGCTTACTAACAATGAACTTCAAGTTTTATGCACATTCATATACAAATTGTTCTATGATCCGAGTGGCTTTATATTGCAATGATTGAATCTTATTGGATATCGTTTGTCACTCATCTCGAATCTTGCTTACTTCCATATTTTGTTTTTTGTACTCTCCATATTGGCCATCTTTTCTGCAATGACCAGCTTATTCAAACTATTGCGCATATTTTTTTTCTGTCTCTTGCATAACTTGAAGCTTTTGATCCACTTCCTTCAATTGTTTGTTAGCGACCAACTTTTACCAAAGTTGAGTACTTTCTTCGTGAAAATTTTCACACTTCAATTCCAAGGTCCTAATATTTCCTATTACAATATTGACTCTTTCTTGTCTATGTTCACACTCTGCTCTGACCTCTGGAGGTTTTCCTGGTTGTTGTTGTGCTATAAGATCCTCAATCTTAATGTGGAGGCCTTGAATGGATTCACCTATCTTTGTTACCTTTTTTATTTTGGAGGAATATCCTTTTATATCTATATGTCTGGTAGCGTGTTACATAATTCCTCGGCTACCTTATTTAATTTTGAATTCTTTTGTTGTATTTCTCTACTTCTTTTTTCAGCTTATTACTCTTTATAGATCCTACTTCTGCACAGTTTCTTATTTTTTTGTCCACATTTTTTGACATTCTTACCATAATGTTTCCTTTTCTTCATAGATTTTATACCGTTATGCTATGGTAGACTCATGTCATCCTCATATTTCCTACACAATAGAGTTATGCATTGCATGTAACTCCTCCATAGCTAAACACGACAAGATAATCTCTATAGGAATTATTGAGAATGTTAACTCTTGCATCTCTAATGTAGGGAATACTAGAGCTATCATCGAAATCTTCAACCCTTGTTGTAAATCTTTTCCAACCTTCATATTTATAGCTGGATGTGTCTGTGCGCTATGCAAGTGTATACCCGAGTGTGTCTGCGCACTGCTATATCATTCTTCATTGTTTGTCATTATTAACTACTGCTTTATTCTCACAAACTCTTCTTCAAATTTCATGAGGATCTCCTCTTTTTGTTGCAAGATCCTCATTATCCTCCTTTGTGGCTACCTTCTCCATGACTTCCTCAGTGAAATTCTTGAATTCCCAACCAATCTAATCCACATTGTCTTCTGTCAACACCCAAGTAGGGATGGGTTTGGATGTTTTCCTCTTATTCTTTGATGATTCTTCACTGTGGTCCTTTCTTGTCCTTTTCTTAGTTTATGCAATCTGTTGTGTAGCTTCAATGGAAATCTCTACACTTTCACCTTCCTTTTCTATACTTTTAGTATCCTTCTCTGTGGACTTATTCTCCCGTGTAGTGTTTTCTTGTCCAGGCTGCTTATGTTGCATGATTGCTTTCTCATTTATCAATGAAATTTTCCATGCTAGATCCCAATCATGTACTATCTGATAAATGTAATCTATCGAATACTTAAACATGGTAGGTAACCATTGCTTTTGGGGATCTCTTTTAGCTTGTATATAGATATGATGCATCCCTTCCTTGAAGCGTGCAATTCCCTTATATAGGTGTTGGCCTGATTTTCTGACCTAGGCCAACAAGGAAGTTTTGCCCACACAATCAGCTTAAAGCAGCGTCCGGTGTGTTTGGATTAGCAAAACCTCGCAAGTTATGGTCCTGCTACCAGCTGATTTTTCTCTTAAGGAGAAATTAAAATCAACAAAATCTAACCTATCATAATGTTATTTCTATTCAATTAAATCCTAAAACTATTTAAATTGCCTAAATGAATCCTATAATTAGTTTCAACTATCTACACTGTCTTATGGTTGCTTTCTTAAGGAAAGACTCCAAGTTTTGAAGAGTTTCTCTGAATATAAAGACCTGTCAAAAGTATACTAAAATTATACTAATTGATTTAACAGCTGTTAACTAAATATATCAAAATAAAACTTAATTTAAATTATTCTACCTATCCTATCTATCCTATCTCAGCTGAGAGCGTTTCTAAATACTGGATTAATTATTAATTAATAATAGATAAACAGAAAGACAAAGTGCACAATTTAAATAGAAACATTTAAATTATACATAATAAGTCACTCTGTTATATAATAACTGAACAAAAAAACTGAAAACAAACAATTATTTTAGTTTTCTGAAATTAATTAATAATTAATGATCAATATAGCTATTTGAATCCAAAGATAATGTCTAATATAAAATCACTGTAAAAATACAAATGATATTTTTAGCAGACATAAATATATATCATTATAGCTTAAGTTTATAGTAAAAATACTAATAAACACAATCGTAACGATATATTTGTTCAAAATGCAATATTGAATTGACAAAGTGAAAATTGTAATTAAACACAAATATAACAAAGCATAATGTGTTAATATTAAGATAGAAGATAAGATGTTGAAATATATAATATATCCAAAACAATAATACCAGTAATGATATCAGTCTGTAGATGTCCAGTTGTATCTCACATTCAAAGATTCAACTTCAAGAATGAAACAACACCAGCAGCAACATATATTTCAAGTATGTTTTCTTCAAACACTCCATCCTTTGTTCATCAAAATTCCTAACTTATATAATACAATGATTCAGTTTTCCCCATTAATGTTACATGCAACATTATAGGGCTCCTATAACTATAAAGAGAATCGAATCTCTTTTATCAAACACCTGTCATTATAAACAAAAAACGACTAGCCTGAATGTTTGCTGTTTTGAAGGTACTTGGTAAATTCGTTGCCACTGTTGAGACTCCAGCTTTCAACAAACAACCACATCTCCCATCCAACACATTAACAATGTCCTGAAATTTGGAGAAGAGTAATGATATATCCACCTGTATTCACATAAACGAAATATCTCATTAAAACCAGTAAAAATAGGTGTAATAAAATAAACTAAAATTTAAATGTATGCCTATAAAATCTACGGTTTTACAGGCATGCATAACCAAAATATTTATTACCTGTTTTACAGCGACACAATCCATGCACTTTGAAAAGAAAATGAGAATAATCATCATGTTTTACTTTGAAGAGCAATTACTCTTCGTGCTTCAGCTAATTTGGCCTTTAACCTGATAATCTTTATGTTTTGTTTTTCAATTCGTTCAAGTAGGTGCTGATTCGTACCTATTATTGACCTCTTTGCTTTTTATATTGATTCTTTTTAGCACTTATTTCTTTCCATCTGCTGATCCAATGCATCAACTCCTCTGTAAATGTTCTATTTTCTTCTTCTAACAATGCTGCACTAGATAGACAATGCTTAAGTTTATCCTTCAACTCTGTAATCTTGGCTTGGTATGCATTATCTAGTACATGCTGAAGAGTTTCTTCTTTATTGGCTACCTGAGGAGAATTAGAGCTATCAATATTTTGACTAGATGACTGGGGACTGGTAAAGGATGGTTCAGGGTCTGCAATACATGTGTCCATACATGGTTGAATGACCTCGGCCTTGCTCAATTTTGTACCATTACCCTTTACAAAAGCCGGATTATTTACATGAATAGTATCAGGGATCAATGATGGAATTTCATCTTCAATATGGACGACTGCAGGTTGAGTATCCTGTTGATTAGCCATAGGACCCGAAATTGTATGGGCACTGTCCATGCTTCTGGTGATCCTCTTTGAAAAAACGAATTTGTCTGACTCAAACCTTCCTTTATCACAACATATTTGAGATAGATGATCAAGTTTATACATAGACTCTTTATCATGTTTACAAAGGTTATCTAGCTTGGGAATATTTTTACATTCAACAACATTACTAGTTTTGCTTTTGGTTAATCTTTCTTCTGTTTTTGCAGGGGTACGATGAACTCTATCAGATGAGGGCCGATTCAAGACTGCTTTAGAGCAACAGGGGAATTTATTCCCGTCATCATCATTACTAACCCCATCGTTTATGGGTAGACTGACTTCCCCGAACCATTTTCCCTCTGATACAGTTTCAGGAGCATCATCGACCTCAGAATTTATAGCTTTTCATTTCTTACGAATTTTTGGGGAGGGGTTTGACCAGTACTGCGTCGGCCCCAAATGACAGTCAGTTAAAAACCCATCCCATGACTTGCCATTTACAGACAATTGATGTTGCACTATAATTTTGATTAACCCATGGTGGAAAATACTTCTATTAGGGTTATTAAAACTTCTAACCGCATGTGACATCTTCTTCAAACTTTTCCATAGGTAAAAGGGTAAATTTAGCCTACAACCATGCAATGCTAATAGCAGTCTTAAATGGTAATAGTGTAAATGGAAGAAACGTCCATCACAAGACACATACCTGACCAGAATTTCCTAATAAGCTTTCCATTCGAGCTTCAGAAATCTGACAGAGACACCTATCTTCAATTTAGTATTATATGGCAATGGTAGCAACAGAGATAAACACTTTTTCTTATTAACCTTGCTACCCTTGAACCAACATTCTCCAACTTGCGGGAGCTGTGTCGCTTCTGCTATCTTGTCCTCGTTGATAACGAATTTAAAACCCCCTATCTGCACAATGTCGTCTTTTAAATTCATGGCAAACATTTTAGTTACTTCTACATGATGGCCATCAAAACTCTTAAAGAATTTCCCCCACCCAATTTTCTCGAACCGCAAGGCTACCTTATCGGCTGCTTCTATGAGCTCAGAACCAGAGATTTCGAAACGGTTCAATGGAGCCATAGTTTCCTCCACACTCTCCTGGTTTCGGACTGGAATGAACGGAAAGGTAAAGAGAGAGGGAATAGGTACCCAAATGTATGACATGATGTGCAAACTTCACATGCTTTGGATTTGACACACATAATATCTCTGGACTTGGTCATTTTTAGATGAACCCTGGCAATGATGAGTGCTGCAACCAACGTTATATTATGATTTATGCATGTTTAACCACGACTTAGCCACGACTAGCAGTGATATTTAACCAAATCGACATATCGGTGATTGTTTGATTGACAGGCTACAAACCAAAATATTGATTACACAGAGTGATCATAATGAGGACGTACATCGTTATGGAATGGAATGACTATCACCATTAAAACCAGAGGATACAAATCATCAATATCTTCACAGCTGTTAGTTAATTATTAGGTGTAAGCCACATCTCAATGCCAACGCAATAATCTGAACAACAGGCCTTTTTAATTCGACACATGGATCTCGTAAACTCTGTCAATTAGTAGTCTTTTCCAGTTTTAACGTGGAAGGTGGTAGCATTCAAGGTGATATAGTACCGATATCATGTATCTAATGTTTAGCATGACAACTAGCTAATGACTTGATTATCATATTTATTTCATGTATATACATACGATTTCATAGATCCAGTTTTAAAACTTTCAAAAATAATCCCATTGATTAATATCCGAAATTAAATTTGATAGGATATTGAATGATAAAACTAAAATATATGAAAACTCTTATATGATAATCATTTATTTACTAACTACATATATACAATTTTTTACAAAGTGAGGGTAAGGCATTACATATGAAATATGAACATTAGGTTTAATAAAGTTTTAATTTAATAAGTCACCTATGTTCTAAGAGTTTAGGACTCATAATACCTTACCCACATCCAGCTCAGAATGTGTTTGATTGATTTCCCTTTGGCATATTATCCTTTCAAGTTTCTTAGATCATATATAATCATATAAAATTAACTTAATGATCGAATTGATTATATAGAATTTTATAAAACTGACTAACAACTGCTAATTTCCATGTTTATAAACATGTTTTCATCAATCTCTTAACGTGTCATTTTACTCTTCTTCGATTGAGAGCACCTTCAGAATCAAAGATTTTGAAGGTGCTCTTTTATAATTTCAAATTGGTAAATCATAAAAGAGCTGATCTCCCTTCATCTTAATGAGAAATGAAGGGGTTGTTGCTGGCTTCCAACAATAGGTCAACTATATGCGGATGTATATACGGTGCCTTATTTATGATAACCCTAATATCCTCATCGTATAGAAATAACTCAATGTTGTTGTCTATATGTATGTGCTTGTTGTTTGTAAACCACGAATTTGCATACCTTGCTACTAAGAATGGTTTCTTGTTTCTATCAAATATTTGGCTATTTATTAGCTCTTTCCATCCCACTCGCACAATGCATATTAATATCTACGTGTAATGAAAATGTGTACCTTTTTCTTGCGTTTAGTAATGATCATCCAAAAACTCATTCAAGAGGAACGTTGACCAGTTAATATGTATTCCCTCCACGCATGTGTTGTAGCTGCAATAATTGATATTGAGACTTTGTCTTGGAGACACTTTCAAAATAGATTACATGCTAGGATCTAGATTGCAATTCTCATAGATTTTTCATTTATGTGCAGGACTGAGAATCCTCTACTAGATTTTTGGGTTCCATATTTCTCCATTATCTTCTTTGTAAGGGGTTTGTCCTACTTCCTATCCAGAAGGATGCTTACATATTATCCTCTGGTGGGAAGTCTAGTGAACTATTCTATCAACTTGGAGTCAATGGATATAGGTTTATTTAGCCACAAGAACCCGCCATGTACACATGGCAATAACATTTTGATGCACATTTTCACTTACGGGGTCCTTCCAAAATGGGGAATGTCTAGCAAATTTAGGATTCCTGATTTCAGTAATCCAACCACCCTTGTTTGAGATTCCACTTCAAATGGTTCCTTCAGGTTTGGACTGATCCTTCTGTCCAAGTAGTTTTTGTCGATTCGATCAGGAAACTTTCTTTGTTGGTTAGGTCATAATCCAAAAATTGAATTTTGTATAGTTTTCTCAAAAAATATTCTTTGACCAGTATTCCCTCTGAAATATCTAGTGCTAGTATATTTGTATCCTCTATGTCAGGTAGGGTGACCGATGTCACAATAGTTTTTCTTGGTGAAATGTAGTTGCGAAGGAAATTTTTCGGCTTTGATGTTGACAGTCCTGATGTCTATGCAATATCTTCATGAAAACTCACTGATTGATTCTTCAATATGGTTTTTCTGTTGGGTTCCATAGCCTTCCTCTAACTCCAACTTTCATTTCTATTGTTTACTTTGTGACTGATGTCCTTAACAGTTTCTCATAGCTGCATTTATAATTTTTCCTTGACTTGTATGAGAAGTTTGGTTCCCCCTGTTGTCATTATTTCCTTCCAATTTATTCAGATTCACCTTGATTTGGTACAAATTCATTTAACCATACTTTGTCGCCATCTATTTTCTCATTTATGTCAACCTGTCTTAGTCTTATCACTACTTTATTAGTCATTGATGCTTATAATCTATCACCATCCTTTTCTGTGCGTAATCTTATTTTGATGATAGGTATGGTTTTTTGTAGTTTACCCTTGTATTAAAGTAAAGGGTTCATAGAGATATTTGTCTCCCAATTCTTCATCATTATTTTCTATTTCAATGCAAGAGGCTTAACCCTATTTTCAATTGTCCTTTCACTTTTTGAACAGAACCAATCCATAATTTTTTCTTTTTGACCTTCTAACTTCCTTTTCCAAACCTTTCTACATTATTCTTTCTCTTTATTTGTAGGGATAATTCTTTCTTTATTTAGAGCATACAGAGCTATCTAAGATTCCTCTTCAATCTTCTTTTCTTGCTTTTCCTTCCAATATTTATTGGATTTCCTATAGTTCTTACAATTATGAGATTAGTGGCCAAATATGTTGCATTTGTAACATACTATATTTTATAGGCCCTTGCAATATTCCCAAAATTGATGCACTTCCAACATTTGAGATTCCATCAGTATTTTTATACATCATTCTGATTTTGTTGTCCATAGAGTTACACTTCAATACTTTATGTCCAAATTTATTACAATAGAAACAACAACTAGGAAAATATTTTTTGTGCGTGAGTGTATGTTGTTTTCTTGACAATTCAACCTTTCTGTAATCACTTCTATTGGAGCTAGGATACTTATGCTTGTCTTCCACACAGGTGTTCTGTTTGTTGTCAAATACAAGACCAACCTTTTCATATGGTGATCTTTGACAGCTAAGGATGTGATCCAAAATTATGTTACTTTTCTTGAAATTTGAAATGGTTTCCATATATGTAACTGTATTATCCAACTCTTCTTTTAGAATAAATGATCTCAAGTTCTTGATTTTGACAAATTTCCTTCTTCTCTTGAAGTTGGCTTGTCAGAATTTCTTCAATTTCTCTTACTTCTTTTATTTGAGTTCTTAGATCAACAATAGTCTTTATAATTTTCTCATGATGTTCATGTTTTTTCCTTTTTGATTCTTCTAGTATATTTTCCAGCAGGGCATTTTCCTTTTTGAGTTTCTTGACTTCATCTAGGCCACAAACTAGTTGTTTCTCAACTTTATCTTTCTTGTGTCCTAATTCTTTAGAATCCTTTTCATTTTCAGAGAGACCTTTTATATCTAAGATAAGCTATACCTTTTTGAGATTGCTTGATTCTTTCTTGAGTCTTTTGATGGAATTGACTAACTTATTTTTAGTATGTTCACTTGGTCTATCTTTATTGTTATTTTTTTCTTCAAAGACATTTCATATTTATTTTTTTCATCTTCACCTTCTTTGTGTAAAGATTTTGTAGCTTGTCCTAGATATTTTTGGCTAACTCACACTTTCCCACTCTATTTCTTCTCAGAATATGGTAACCCACTTATAATTGCATTCATTGCCTCTACATTGTCCTTTTGTAACTTTATTTCAACTTTCTCCGTTGATGGCGTCCTTGGAACCACATAATCATTTTTGACTGCCTGCCAAATATCAACTCAAAGTCACTATAAGAAGAATTCCATTCTTGTGCTCAACAACAAATAGTTTTTTCCGTTGAATAAAGGGTCTCTATCCATGCTAAAACCAAATTCCTCACAAGCCATATCTTCATAATGATTTTCTTTCTAGTTGTTAGACTGTATCTGAAGAAACGTGCTCTGATACCAATTGTTGGATCCCAAGAGATACTGAGGGGGGAGTGATTCACTATCTAGCACTTTTAACAATTTAAACAAGTAATTTTATTATTCTAAACATTCATTAATAGAAAACAATGTGCGGAATATGATTATACAGAAACTTCATATATATATAGATATATATTTGATTACATAATTTTGATGGCTGACACCAATGTACAAAATAATGTGAGCACCCACTCATAGACTTTGTAGACATCAATATGACAGAGACACCAATCCCTTGTGAAAGCACCAACATGTTGTTTATTGCACATTCAGGAACCAACCTGTTTGATAGATGTGAACACAAATTTTGTAGAGCACCGACTTGAATATAATTATTCTATGGTCCTTCTTTGCACATTCATCTCAATGAACTTTCCTTACCTACTACTGCGTACATAGTTCTAAATTTCTTTCATGGGTTCTTTTGCGCACTTAGTTATGCACTTGTACCACAACTTCTTCTACACACTCAACTCTGTGCATTTTTAGTATGCTTTCATAAACATCTTTAGATATCCTGATATTCTAGACCCCATATAATTAATCTTTTTTATGCACACTTATTCAACTTCCATGATTCCATGGATAGATAATCATGTAGGGAGATCACTTCCTTTATATATGAAAGTGTTGAATCACTTTCTAAGTCGACATAGTATTTTATGGTAAATCCGACCTAAATTTATGACTATAATATCCCCAGGATTTGACATCAATGACAATTTTTCCAACAGAGCTAGCGATAACTAGGGTAGAACCTAGATACACAAAAAGTCTAAGTTCAAGATTTCCATTATCATATTATAAAATTATAGTTATAAAAACTATTATAATAATTATAAGTTATTGTATGTCTCTATTATTCTTATATTTTCTTGCAACAAAAATATTCCATTTTTTTGATGGTTTGCGAAAACATATAAAGTTGGGGATTAAAAATCTCAACCGAATCAATTGAAACAAATACCTCCACCCCATTGTTACGGATAAATTATTCCTATGGCTTGGGGTGGAGTAGAACAAACAGGATGACACCAAAAATCACATTCGTTCTCAAATATGCTAGATAAATTAAATAAGCTAACACCTAAGGGATAGAGTCCGTACATCTACCAGATGTTTGAATAAGACCACTGTTGAGCCTGCAATCAAATGCTTCTTCCCTGCAATTTTCCCTCAAGAACAAATATATATCCAAGCATATAAAATATATTAAATGTTACCATTCAAACTATAATAATCCATTTAAACATGTGTAAAGAAAATATACCCATGGATACAAATATAAACATTTGCACATGAAATTTGGACGATAAATGGAAATTTTTATTAATATAAAAACAAAGATACAACGTGACAACCTCTGTCGACAACTCGTCAGAACCGAGAAACCAAGTTCCTCCACCTGGGCCTCAACCACTTCAATCCTCCATTGCAAGGAAATCTCACAAAGACAATGGAGAGCTTGGGAGATGAACATAAATAATTCTATCAACAAGGATAAAGGAATGTCGACTCAATCATAAGGCAATGGGGAAAACTTTTCTAGAGTTTCGTTACTCTCAAATTTTCTCCTCCTCCAATGCTTTATAATGACTCAAATATATCCCTCAAATGAGAAATGGAGGGTCGAATCGGAGCGTTTCCAAGAATATGGAAAGCCAAGGATCAAGCTGTTCGTTACGTGATGAGGAAAAATCAATTTTTTTTTTTTTTTGAGGACAAAACCCAATGTACGTGGGATGTAATGGTGCAAGATGCATATATGCGAGCTGCATAGCTGTTGACCCATGTGTGTATTTAAAAATATATTTTATGGGGTTAAACTCAAGCATCAAGGTATAACATCCATAGTTGGATATTCTCAATTAAGTAATTTATGAAATAACCCACATATCTGTAGATAATAAAATATGAATAAATTGATAGATAAGTCCAAATTACAATTGAGGGCCTGTTATTTATATTTTGGTGGAATACCCTTTCATTAAGAGTCATGTCTTTTCATAAAGACATTATTAATTATTTTATATATAGGTTGATGTTTATTATTATTATTATTATTATTATTATTGTTTGTTGTTATTATAAGTTTGTTACATTGCCACTCCCTTAGAAAGGCTTTGTCCTCAAAGCATTATAATGTTTCTGCATCATTTTTGTGGTGTCACAGCTGACGAAACATGTCGATACGAACTACTAAGAGTTGAGCACAACTTCCGATATGTGGACGAATCAATCCATCCAAAATTTATTTTTTGTGGACTAGTGGAATTCCATACTAATCTATCGTTAAAATATTTGATCACATTGGTACCGCTATCTTTTGACATTTCCCACTTTTTAGAATATCTATTTTTATGGTTGGGGTGTTGATATGGAATTTTCACAATGTCATTTTCTTTTACGAGTGTCATTTTTTTAGCATTGATCTGAGCAAAAAGTTGTATTTTCATCTCTTGAGGTTTTAAGGTTTCATTCTGTATCTTTTCCAACTTGTTTTCTAACTGCATGTTATCATTTTGAAACTTCTTAATCACTTCTACATGTGATTTTCTGTCATCTTTAGACTTCTTAAGTTGTTCTTTAAGATCTTCGTTATGCCTTCTTATACAATGATGTTCTTCCTATTTGTACATAATTTTTCCTTCAATGTCTTCCGTAGATTGTTCTGTCTTCCGACTACTTTTCAACTTCTTAATTTTTGTGACTAGTGTCTTGTTATGATTTCTTAATCTGAAAATTTCTTCGGAATTGCTTGATAACACCTTGTTGACTTTTGTCAGTTCTAACTTATGTGTCTTCTTACTGTCGTCATACTGCTGCTGGAGTTTTTCTTTTTGCTGTTTATGATGACATAACTCCATTTCTTGATTTCCTAACTTCATCCGGACTTGCGCCAATTCAACATATTTTTCCACGATGAGTTTGTTTAGATGCTTGATTTATTCTTCTAATTCATTATCGCATCCATATGGTGATTTGTTGTCATTTTTTGACTTTCTGATCTCGTCTTCTAAGTTTTGATTATGAATTTTTAAACATGATATTTCTTTATCCTGATCAGATAACATTTTCTTGTTATCACTTATGGTTCGTTCTAGCTGTCGATTTTGATTCCATAAGCGATGATTCTCATTGTCTCTCCACTCTTTCAACCACTTATGCGTCTCAATGTCAACTTGTATACTTTTATTGATCGACTTATATTTCTCTAACTCGTTCACTGTTGTTTGTAGCTGTGACTTTATTTCTGAATTTGTAGGTGCCATTGTTTGTGACTGTGTTTTTACTTCACTTTTGTCTTCTTTTTTTTTTTTTTTTTTTTTTGACGTTCCTTTCTTTTATGGCAATCTTCCTTCTTCTTCTCTTTTGTTTTCCCAATAGTTTTGTAAAATGCGAGTAGATTGGGTGGTTGGGAGGAATAAGTGTTACCTTCCCCACCTAGGTTCAAATCTCACTTGATTTTTTGTAGTTATTATTATGCACTTTTTATATTCAAACCCAAACCCACTTTAAGAAACCACATGTGGTTTCACTCTTACCTTCTTCTTTTTTAAACTTTTATCTTTTCTTTTTTTTAACTTTTCTTTTCTTTTCTTTTATCTATTTTTTGGGGGGTTACATTTACCATGTTTTATTTTTTTAGGGACAAAGCCCTATTTTTTTGGGAAACCCAAATCTACACAAGGTGTAAATAATGTTGTCCAAGGTCCATATAGCTTTGATACCACTGTAACATCCATAGTTGGATATTCTCAATTAAGTAATTTCTGAAATAACCCACATATCCGTAGAAAATAAAATATGAATAAATTGATAGATAAGTCCAAATTACAATTGAGGGCCTGTTATTTATATTTTGGCGGAATACCCTTTCATTAAGAGTCATGTCTTTTTATAAAGACATTATTAATTATTATTATTTATTTTATATATAGGTTGATGTTTATTATTATTATTATTGTTGTTGTTGTTGTTTGTTGTTATTATTTAAGTTTATTTAAGTGGATTTCCAGAAATATGGAAAGCCAAGGATCAAGCTGTTCGTTACTTGATGAGGAAAACTTGAAATATTTTTTGTTTTTGAGCACAAAACCCAATGTACATGGGCTGTAATGGTGCAAGATGCATATATGCGAGCTGCATAGCTGTTGACCGATGTGTGTATTTAAAAATATCTTTAATGGGGTTAAACTCAAGCATTAAGACTATCTTGAGTAAGGGGGGTATAGTAAGCCAACACAGGGACAAGGGAAGACCATTAAGGCATGATGCATAAGGTGTGGAAAATCATGTTATAACATATGCTCCCTAATGTGTGAGGTCAGAGGGGTACATGATGGTCGAAATACATTATAAAAATCCCAAAAGTGAAGTACTGGAGACCCAACTAGAAGAACTAGTCACTTGTGAGCATAATACGATGATAACTCTGTATACATGATTGCAGATCTGGAGTATATACACTAGTCCGTGATACATATAAGTACAATGGCCATGAATAAGAATAGTGGACATATGTCATAAGTGGTCATAGCCACGTACAATACACAATGGAGTTCGGTCTCCATACTGGATGAAGACATTTGGTACATAATGAAGTACACTGCTATGATATGAGAACTATAATCCCATAGGTACTGTCACGATTGAGGTAGTAACATATATGGAATTCCACCATAATATGAGGTCTTCTACACAAATCGTCAATGGTACATGTCCCATCACGTGAATAATGTTGGAGTATCGGTACAACCTCCACATGGTATAACCAGCTGCATCAAGAAGATTTTGAGCCCATATGAGTTTAGGCTTCTGATTAGGAATGGATACTAAATCTAGATCTAGAATCTCTTGAGATTCAGTCTCAATAACATGATCATGCTGTACGTGATATTCTTCATCTGAATCTGAAACTTGTAGAACATCATCATCATAAAAAATAGGTGGATAAATAGTTATACCCTCCCGTGCTGCTGGAGGAGTATCATGCAACTGATATTCTTCAAACTAGACACTTCTTTCAATGAAGCATCTTCTGGTAGAAACCTCCATTAGTTTGTAAGCTTTTGCATCTTCTGCATATCCAAGTAGAATGCATTCGCTACTTTGGGCTTGGAAGGCCTTCCTCTTGTCAAGTGGTATCCTAGACCAAGATTTGGAACCAAAAACTCTCAGATGAGAGACATTGGGCTTATACCCATGCAGGGCTTCGAATGGTTTGACCCCAACCGCTAACTTGTGGGGCACCCTATTCTCCAAATATGAAGCACAGTTTACTGCTTCAGCCCAAAGAGAAGGAGGTAGATGCTTTCCATGGAGAAGGCATGTTTCCATCTCTTTCAGTGACTTGTTCTTCCTCTCAGCCACACCATTTTGCTGTGGTGTGTATGCAACTGAGTGTTCCATTCGAATCCCCTATGATTCATGGAATTTTTGGAAATATCTTTTAACATATTCTCCTCCTCCATCGGATCTTATTGACTTGATCTTCTTATTGAAACTATTCTCAACCATAGATTTAAAACTTTGAAAAGTTTCAGAAACTTTTGATTTTAGTTTCATGAAGTAGATCCAATAGTACCTAGAACAATCATCAATAAAGGTTAGGAAATACCTACAACCATTAATGGAGTTTGTGGGCATAGGTCCAGCTACATCACTATGTATCAAATCGAGTGTAGAGATAGCTCTATGTGCCTTCCCAACATCATACTTCTTTTCTGGATGCTTACCTACCAAGCACCCAACGCATACTCCATTGGAAGTTTGGATGGAGGGAAAACCTTCAACCATGATATCATTGTGGAGCTGCTTCAGATATTTGAAATTGAGATGGTCAAATATCTCATGCCAAATCTTGCTGGTGTTGTTAGCATGAGACAATAAAGCCGTAGGAGGAGAAATAGGTAAGAAATGTGAAAACTCATAAGCTTTGGTAGAGTGATTTGCAATACCTTTCGCTACAATCTTTCTAGTGGCTTTTTCTGTAATCTCAACTGAGTATGAATCAAATGTGACCCTCTTGGGAGAGCCTATATGATTCATCTGGTAAACAGATAATAGGTTAGAAGCAAGTGAGGGCATATATAAGACATTATTTAACTCACCATGCTTCGCTCTGACTGAGCCCCTTCCTTCTACTGGAATCTGGGAATCATTTCCCATGTGAATAATAGGCCCCTTTGATAGTGAAAGAGTAGAGAAGGATTCTTTGGAGGAAGCCATGTGGTTGGAGGCTCTAGAATCTATAATGTATGCTGAGGATGGAGAGAGAGTTGCTTTCAAAGCATGACACCTTTCGGCATCTTCTGTCGATGCTTCTTCATTAGGATTCTTTGCTCTTGGAGGAGCAATGTTGTGATGCATGAGAAGAGCAGACATCTTATCAAGTTTCTTCCTCATACAATGTTCTTCAATATGGTATCCCTTTTCACAATAAGACATAACTTATTTTCAAATTTCTTCTTCTTAGAGCTAGAGGCCACTTCAGAAGCTTGCTGATTTTGTTTAGGCTTCGAATCAGCTGCCTTTGGCTCCTTATTCTTTGATTTCCCCTTTGCTTGCACTTTGGAAGAGTCAGTAACCAAGAGAGATTGATCTTTGGAGGTCTAGATGACTCCCATTCGAATCAATTTGTCTTGTTCCTTGATTAAGGACTCAGAAAATGAATCAGGAAATACTTCCCACTTGGAATGAAACATAGAGACATATACAAAGTACTCATGATCTAGTTTGCGGAGTATGGAAAGGACATTCTGCTCATCCTTCCGCTTTATCCCGCACTGTCTGCATTGGAGCACTAGAGACTTGAATTTGGAGAAGAATTTATCAATAGTCTCAAAACTACTGGGATGTAAAGATACCAACTCATTCTCCAGAATGTGTCCCCGAAGCTCATCTTGTTTGTTAAACGAGCTATAAAGCTTCTCCCAGGATTCTCTAGGAGTCCGAAATCCTTATAGATGAAAGAGGAGATACCTAGAAATATAAGTACATAAGTACCCGAATGCTTCATCACAACGGTTTAGGAACTTGTTCTGCTCTACCAGATGATGAGGCTCAACCTCCCATGCATGTATGATATTGTGGTAGCCATGCTTGCCCAAGGCCATCTACATATCAATCCTCCAATCAAGATAATTGGAAGTTGTGAGGATCCGTGGTTCAGGAGTTTGAGAACTCATAATTTCTCCAGCTGGAAGATTGCAAATACTTCTCTCAAGCTACGTAGCACCTATCAATTTCACTGCAATAACACACTAAAAAATATGAACTGTTAGAATCATGCTTTTCCTCCTGGAATGAACATGTTTTCAGGGTCCGTCACACCCTCTCCATTGCTCTAAATAAATCCAGAGCTAGAAAATCATCATAGGGGACTTCTGTGGAAACCCAACTGCTTCTGATGTTCGATGGGGAGAAACAAGCATGAAACCTGCATGAGAAGGCTCTGATACCATATTAGAATTTGAATTCCATTTAGATCTTCAAGTAGAGAGTTCTAATAATGTTTGAAGCAATTGAATGGGGAATGAAAATACAAACTTAGTAAAACTAACCACACATGAAAAAGACAAGTATTGCTAAGGAATTTGCAGTATATTCATCATAATAATATTCGGTGTTACAATAGTTTACATAGGTAGAATTTGAATCCTCAAAGTGGAAAAAACTGTATCTAACTAAATCTCTAACTCAAGGTCTCCCAATCAATACCAGAGTCCAAATAGATAGCTCCCTGATGACCAATAACTCCAATAACCACTAAAAGCTAGTTAACTCAGTGCAACTGAGTGTGGTAGGTAGGAAAAGCGCTCCTCCCCATGCAACCATGCATTAGTAGCGCAATCCTAACTGATTGAGAAGTAACTGATTGTAACTGGGGGCTAACCAAGACTAACTAGTGCTAACATGAATTGACTGAAGTAGGTTGGTGCCGGGACTCCCAGTGAATCCTAAAATGTAGGGATTGGTCTAGGAGGCGCTCAAACTGATGCATGCACATGCAGTAAGTGGCACTGAACCTCTAGCAGTGTTCTCCACACTCCAGTGACTGGTACATGTGTCCCCATTGGGCCAAGTGGACCTAATTGTACTAGTGGACCCAATTAATTAATTTAAAATTCCTAAGTTAGGGAATAATCACTACTACATTTTGACCAAAAATCCGACGGACTTGATGTCGGATTTTTGACACTTCCCTGTCGCATGTATGACACTTTGATTTTTTTTTAAGCGTCGGAAACTTGTTGTCGGTTTTCCGACACCTAAGTAACCGTCGGTTAAGCGACACCTAAGTTACCATCGGTTAAATGCAAGGCGTCGGTTAAGCGACAGGAAAAACCGTCGGTTTAGCGACGAATATGAAGATTAAGCATCGGTTTAGCGACATACAAAACCATTACTTAAAAACAATAATGAGCTTAAGCGTCAGTGAACCGACATTAGAAACCGTCGGTGAAGCGACGGATGTAAATATGAAGCTTCGGTTACGCGACGGATATTATTAATTTTTTTTAAAAAATCACCTGCATAAGCGTCGGATAACCTACGAACATAAAGCTTAACTGTCGTTTAACCGACATTAGAACCGTCGTTGAAGCAACGGATGTAAATATGAAGCGTCGGTTACGCGACAGATATTATTAATTTTTAAAAAAAAATCACCTGCATAAGCGTCGGATAAGCGATGAACATAAAGCTTAAGCGTCATTTAACCGACATTATAAACCATCGCTGAAACGACGGATATAAATATTAAGCGTCATTTAAGCGACGTCTTGTGCTGTTTAAAAAAAAAAAACACCTACAGAAGCGTTGGTTAAACGACGTCTGTTAGTGTTTTAAAAAAAAAAAATTACCTACATATATTACTAGGAAGCAAGGTATACCCCCCTCGCATGCACATTACTTAGTATTGAATGTGGAAAATATTAAACTCTTGAATGTTCCATGCCAAAATATATTATGGAGAATTCTCCCTTGTGGAAAGGTGATACCTCCATTGGAGAATGGAAAAAGAATATACCTGTCAATTATGAAGTGGAGGATGGAATAAAAAGTTACATAATAATATAGTGACTAGATCTAAGTTTACAAAAAATTAGGATATGACCCAAGTCAAATAAACACATGTATAACTGCTAACAACAAATTAGGATATGCCCCAAGTCAAATTTTAATAAACACATGTATAACTGCTAATGATTATGGAAATGCATCTTGAATTCATAACCAACAATTTATATTT
>LPNX010074779.1:0-14400 GCA_001517045.1 Pseudotsuga menziesii | reverse complement strand
GAATAAGGTTAGGCACATACAAAAGCAGTCAATATGACTCAATCGCCAAGTGTGAAAACCCCAACAGTGATACCCAACCCCAAACACAATTAGGCACCAACAGGATCACAACCAGTTCAAGAACATTAACACAAGTCACAACTGAGATCTTAGCAACCCAGCAAGGTCACGTCAAAGTCCTAACAACCCACAAGAATCACAGCTCTGTCCAAACACCTCATAGAGGTCACAACTCAAGTTCAATGAGCACACACAACGGTCACAACCCAACACAAGTGGCATCCAAGAGTCATAGATCAAGTCTAAACAACCCCAAGTCCCAAGGGTCACGACCCGCTCTAACAAACAGCAGAAGGGTCACATCCTAAGTCTGGGCAGCCAACAGTGATCACGACCCAATCTAAGAAGTCACAAAAAAGTCACGATGTGTAAAAGAGGGCTCAAAAAAGTCATCAATAGTCACGACCTGTTAGAGAAAGCATCAACATTCTATGGTTCAGTTAAGGTAAAGTCAAACAGTCACGGCCTACCCAAGAAGGGTTTTACCTAGTCATGACCCAGCTCAAGAAGGGTTCCACATAGTCATGGCCCAACTAGCAGCTCAATCACGGTTCAAATCTAAGGGATTTAGATTAGTCACGGCCCAAACCTAAGGGGATTCTATTAGTCACAACCCTTAACAGAAAGGTGTCTATTAGTCATGGCCTCCCCAAGGAGGGCTTCTATCAGAATTAACGTCCTCCAAAAGATTATTCCCATCTCAAGCAAGATCAACACATGTCAAGGAAACCCTTAACAATCTGAGAAGATTGACACGACTTATTCATAACAGCAACAACTTGAACAAGAAGAAGAAAACACTAGCAGGCTGAGAGGAGAGGTGGTGGCAGCTCAGAGATAGAAACAAAACCCTAGACGTCAATCTATTAGCAGTAGCAAACCCTAGACAGCAGAAAGATCATATCTTCAAATTTCTCTTGTGAACACACTCTCTAAAATGAAATTCAAGACTTGAATTTATAATCTTAACAAGCCTTCTAGAAAGGTTAATCCACAAGCCCCTATCTTTTAGGGTTGTTACCAAACATAACATAAAATAATGTTAAGTTGACTTAGGATAGGGTGTACTAACGGTCTAGTGGTCATATAAAATATAAAAAAAGGTTAAGTCATCATACCAAAGGTGCTCATGGTACCACATACAACAAAGGTGCTAGGACCAAAAGGACCATAATCTACTAAGCGTCAAAACAAGGTGGTAAGGAAACCACCAATACCCATAAGACCAAGGTGTACAATAAAGGTGGGGAAACAACCCCTTTTACCAACAGGACCGACAAGACCAAGGACAATAATCTTTTCTCTTTCAAGGTATATTGTCATGTGTGTTCCATATATTTTTATCATCATTGTATAAGGAGAATTCACGACAACATGTATCGTGACTTCTCAAATACACATTATAGGAGGTCTATACAGTGAAAGGGTGTTTTTCGATATATTTCCATCTCATAACTTGCAGCCATGAACCTGTACCTGTGCACTATCTTTAACAGTATTGGCACTTGCTTGTCTACATCCCTGTCTGGATTCAGAATACGAAAATAAAGCTCCTGATCTAGTTTATCTGGAGTGGGATGTAGGAAAATAATGTCATTCACTTACTAAGGTGAGAAAGAAAACCAAAACCAAATATGTTTTGAGGATGGAGACTCAAAAAAATTCAGATATACCAGCAGCCCAAAGCATTTGGAGACCTTGCACAGGTACAAGTTCCTTGATCGAGAACTTGTGGATAGCGTTCCCAAGTTATGAGATAAAAATATATCAAAAAACACACTTCAAACTGTACAGACCTCCTATAATGTGTATTTGATTCAAACTAGTATAAATAACTTCAACAATGTTTAACAATTTCACAAACCTCAAGAGAAAGATCCATCATATATATAATGAAAGTACCGCAGATTTAAAAGCCATTCACCATAATATAATTTGGTAAAATGACGTCTGATATAATTTATCTCACAGCTGGAATCTTCACAAAAATGATAACCGCTTACAGAGAATATGTAGATCACTAGTTGGTGAAAGAGTGAGCACTTGGTATTGGATGGTAACTATAGTATGGGGAGGAAAAACACCATTTCACTGTACAAACATTTTATAATGTGTATTTTCTTCAGACTGTTTGTCTGGAATAAAGAACTTCAACAATTCTTACCAATTATCAAGAGTAAGATCCTCCCTATATATACTGAAAGTACTGTAGATTTAAAATACATTCACCACAATAATAATTGGCAAAATAAAGCCTGATATAACTTATTTCAGAGCTGGAATCTTCACAAAAATGATAACCACTTATAGAGAAAACATGGATCACTGATTGGTGAAAGTGTGAGAGCATTGGGTATTGGCTGGTAACTATAGTATGGCAAGGAAAAACACCCATTCACTATACAGGCCTCCTATAATGTGTATTTGCTTCAAACTGGGATAAAGAACTTCAACAATGTTTACCAATTTCACAAACCTCAAGAGAAAGATCCACCATATATATAATGAAAGTATTGCATATTTAAGACATTAACCACAATAATATTTGGAAAAATAAGGTCGGATATAATTTATCTCAGAGTTGGAATCTTCACAAAAATGATAACCAGTTACAAAGAATAAGTGAATCACTAGTTGGTGAAAGAGTGAACACTTGGTATTGGCTGGTAACTATAGTATGGCAAGGAAAGACACCCTTTCACTATGCATACCTCCTATAATGTGTAATTGCTTCAGACTGTTTGTTTGGGATAAAGAACTTCAACAATGCCTACCAATTTCACAAACCTCAAGAGCCAGTATTCAGCTATTTCCTGTGGAAGAAATTAAAAAAATAAAAAAGAGGATTGTGGAAGAACCTTTTCCAATAAAGTGGGTTGAGTGGGTGGATTAAGATTAAAAAGAAGAAAGAAAAAAAGTATTGTAGAACCTTTCCAATGGGGTGGGTTGATTTAAAAAAGAAAGAAAGAAAAAAAGAGCAGTATCGAGGATTATTTTTCATAAAGGCAGAAATGATTATTTTTCATAAGGGCAGAAATGAAATATCCATTAATTCGACAAATGCAATATGCACATGTTGCATGTAATTTCCATACCATCTCCGAATAACAAATAGTGATTATTTTCTGAATAAAATATAAATTACAAATATGCAATCGCTGAGGCACACATATCATACCTTGCTTCAAATGGGTTTCAAGTAGTAAATATGCAAAATGTGATGAGATCAGGTTTGTAAGTTATCCTCTCTACCCTGAAAACATTTATACTAGGTAGGTTGATATGAATGTCAAGATTAAAGCAAGCATCAAGCGACTTGTATAGATGACTGGAAAAATCCTATAGTGGAAAAATCTTAAAAGAAAAGCCATTGCAAGACAAGGTAATAGAGAATGAACTATGCCAGCTTATACTAACAGCAGTTACGAATTCCATACTTGGAAAATGAAGCATATGTACAGTATGTTCAGTGTTTGTCTGAAGGATTGTTTAAAAATCATTGTCATTTTCAATGCAATGTAGACATGTTTGAGTATGACAAGACTACTTTATAAGAAAATCTGATCCAGATATAGAAATCCAATTCAAAAACTAAATGAAGTCAGAGGGGGCTTCCAGGTGGTGAAGGCATCCACCAAGGTTCAAGTTTCCCCACTTGCAAATTAAACAAACAGCTCTACAAGAATTAAATTATCTGAAAATAATTTTGAAAAAACTCTTCAAGGAATTCCAATCTTCCTTTTCGTTAATCACTCCAATCTTTCTTTTGATTAATCAATTCTAACTTTCGATAAGGCCGAAATATTGAGCACTGTACTTTGTTAGATAGGTGCATTCAGACCTTGATTTGTCATTCCCAAGGAAATTCTTTCAGCAATGGCTTTGCTGATCCTATCAACATTTCGGAAGACAAATTACAGTCAAGCCAGTAGATGTGAGATTTTATCTTCAAAACTGGTTGCAAGTTCTAAGTCTGTTTTGTTGGTTGTTTAAACAATGGTTGACTCTATCTAGCTTATATTTCCTCAGGTGTCTACCAATGTTTTTTTCCTGATATTTCTAACTTCCATTCTGAAAAATAGTGCTAATAAGAAAACCCAGTTTGCAACATTCAACTCCTCAAGCTTCTTTCAGCTAAGAAGTTGTTTGAGGTTTCAAGCAAAGTGGCCCCAAACTTATGCCAAGACCCAATACATTTCACTGGCACTGGCACAAACACAAATAAAAGCATGTCTTGGTTTCAGACAAATTCGCCCCAAACTTATACCAATACCCAATCCAAATCTCTTTTACTAGCACTGGCATAAACACAATACAAGCATGTCTTTAGAGAGATTCGAACGATGGTGAGTGCAATATCAACTTTCACTGATCCACAAGCCACCAATGATACCCACCAATGGTTTTGATTTCAATGCTATCTGTTTTTTCCTGATTTTTGGGAGGGAAGAGACAACAGTAATCTACGACACAAACCACCAATAACACCCAACAATGGTTTTGATTTCAATATCATCTGTATTTGTCTTCTTTTTGGCAGGAAATAAACAACAGTAATCAATGACACAAACCACCAATGAAACCCACCAATGGTTTTGAATTCAATTTCACCTGTTTCTTTTGCATTTGGGGGGAAGAAACAACAATAATCTATGAGTAAGAGAATGGAAAAGCAGAGTAATCATTCATATGCAATTTCAAATGAGAAAAACAGAAGTGATCTAATGGCAATAAAATGTACGATTGAGCTGCAATAAATCGGACTGGACTCCTCCCCACACCATGCCTCCCAAAAGACCATTTCCCATGGGCAATGCATTCATCCAGTATTCAGCCGGGCTGAAAAACTCCACTTTAAGTTCCTTCTGATCATCGGCTGTCTCCTATCCCAAAAACTAACATGGGAGATACACCAAATACCAAAAAATGTTGAATTCACTGTTCAGACAGCGGCATTCAATGGCATTCACTGCCATAATCCATTAACAGATGGGCTGGGCCATGGAAAATTGTAATGTGAATTTAATATTGCAAACATCACATGAATGGTGCCACCGTGCAAGCCTGCCAGGTGGACACTGATGACCTGGACTTGAACCTTTTGGATTCCAACATTGTAAAAGGTTCCAACACTGTAACATGCATAATGAAATTTTTATGAAAACTTAAACCGTCGTTTTAACGTTCTACCAAAGATTTTAAACGTTTAACAAAACGGCTTTGGCCAATTTTTACCTGTATTTGACGAGAAAACTGTTCACAAAGGGGCAAATGCCCGTCAAATTCCAACTCTGACGCCCATGGAAGGTTAGGTTGGTTAAACCCATTGATTGATGAACGAGTCACAACTGTCGATAGTCGAGCCGATACTCTCAAGTCTGGTCCGGTACGGTGCTCAAAGTAGGTACCGGTCCTCAAGGCAGGTCAATGAGGCGGATACTGAGGCAGTCAGGACGAGATCCAGGCACAAAAAACTTGACAAATCTATATTGACGAGAATAATGAAAACCCTTACATAGGAAAACCTCTGACCAAAAATTGCACGAACCCTAATTTAAACATAGAGATTTAATATCTATACATAAAAAATAACCATAGAAGAAAGAGGGCTTGCGCAAATCGCTCAAACCCTGACCGAAAAAGTAGTGAGTTGAGAAAATATCACAAGCCCTCACAGAAAACTTGACAAATCTATATTTACGAGAATAATGAATAAACCCGTAGACAGGAAAACACAAGCCCCGAATTGTATCAGAATTTTGACGGAAAAAATAATGGATGAACATGAAAACTCACCTGATCGTGGCAATAGATGAGAGGAAAATATCCCTTTGAAGGTTAAAAACTCCAGAACCTTGATGATCCCTACAGAAAGAGTGATGTAAGGGGTGGAAACGATCAAGGAGAAAGAAAATAATTTCTTTTAGAAGAAATTTGCAACATTTAGAACGTATAGTAATAAACCACCCACATTGTACAATAGTCGCAGGCATCACTGCCCAATGCACAATATAATAGTCAGAAATTACCAAAAGCAATTAGAGCACCTATCAGCTTCAGTTCCAAATCCATCCCTCAAAATTTGGCTTCACAGTAGGAAGCGTTGCAAATCAAACAAAATCGTATCAATGATATTCAGAAGTATCTCCTTTATCTTCAATTTCATGATTTATTTCGATCTGCTTGCCTTCCTTCCTTTCCAATTCCCTGTAGATTGTGTTTTTAATCTTCTCGACAGGTACATCAGGGAGGCAGGCCGCTACTCGGTACTCTGCCTCAGACAAATACTGAACCCCATAATTATACTTCTCAACACAATAAGCACTGGGCAGAATAAGCGCCTCTACAAGCTGGGGAACAAAAGGAAACCCACGAATCTTGTACCAAGCCAACAAGTACCATTTCTATGCAACAAGTTCATACTTGTTATACAAGTTCTTGGCAGAGGGTTCAGATTTGGAATACAAAGTCTTTGCCATTTCCTTGGTCTTTTCCACTACTCCAACTTGTCCAACATCGGTTACGACAGACCTGGCAACTTCTGGTGCCCTTTTTGTCGCGCGATAAATTTCACAAGTCCGTGATTTCAATGTTTGGGGCACACAATTGTCAAGCTTATTGATCACATTACCCACCTTTTTATCTGCGAATTGCAGAATCTCGAAAGGCTTTCCCTCGACCTTTTAATAGACAGGCATGACAAAAATCTTAACAGCTCCCTCCATGGCATAAACCCCTTGTTTTAAAGGCCCCGATTTCTCTCTGGCATACCCGTAGACTCTAGAAAGATGAGCTGTGGCCTTTTGAGCGGCATCCTGAAAAAATCCAAGGTATCTGAGCCTTTCTTCCCCTTCATTCTCGCGATTCTATTGAAAGAAAGAAAAGAATGCGCGAACAAATACTAAAAGCTCTGCATTTGTAACCTAGGAGCTAAATATAAACGTGATCCAAACCTATTTTCACGTCTGCCTTGAGTGGTCCTCGTTTTTATATTTTTATTAGGTGCTTATGCAAACAAATCATTCACTCATCATCGACATCGTTCTTGTTTTTTAAATCCCTACTTCCCTTAAATATATGGGGTTACTTTTTCTTTTCCCTTTGTTTAACCCACACTCGACCATGAAGTGAGAAACCCTTCAAAACTCCATGCGACTATGGTGACAGTTTTACATGTTGTTGGATAGATCGTTCTTAGGATGGCATTATCACTAGACTACAGTGCTAGCTGAGTGGTTTCTCGGATTCCTTGATTCAAGGAAGAATTTTTTTTTAACAAATAAGGTATAGAAATGCACGAGGGGATGCACCCTAGAAACATAAGCACAAGAAGAATGCACCCTAGAAATAAGGTATTCAAATCATGAGCACAAGAAGAATGCACCCTAGAAACATGTGCCAGCATTTCAAGAAAAACATGGAAAACCATGGAAAACCAAAGATTATTTTGCAATCATTATCTTCCAAGTGTGATACCACTCCAAAGAGATAGGTTGGTGTAGTATTAATCCGCCATGAGGTCAAATAGAGTTCAACCAAGGATGGATACACCCAAATAACCCTTATTACGTGTGCACAAGGCTACTTCTCCATAAAGGAATGTTAAACATAATGTGGTTTGAAGGAATATGTATGAAATGTACTTATATATGTTAAGTCATTTTAGCTAGGAGACTTCAAACACACATAAGTATATCAATAATCTTGTTGGAACCGTTTAGGGTGATCTTAACTGAGTAATGCCAAACATAGCAAAGTACAAACCATAGGCATTCATGTCATCAAGGCATAATTATCAACACTTTAAAACTTAGGGAGACCCTAAGTTGATGGCTTCCCACTCAATAAAATGCACAAAGTGTTAAATAATTGCATCAATGCTAAGCAAACAATATTCCAAGCATGCCAACATTGTTATAAGGAGAGAGCTCATCAAGATGTTAGCTATCAACAACATGCTATGGAATCCATCAAACTCCCATGAAGAGACCTCATCCAATTGCTACTATCAACAACTCATTATCAAATCAATCAAAGAAGAGCAATAACTCTAAGCCAAGGTTCACATGTACCCAAGTCCATACATTAAATCATCATGCAAGCTTGATTTATCACAAGTGTAACCCTCTTACAATATCAAGGATAATAAAAATGATAATTCACTTCATATTCCCATAATTTGAAACTATTTATTATTTACTAAAACCTAAACTTACAATACAATGACAAAAAAGCAATGTGCCTTTTTTTTTTGGTTAATTATTTTATTAAAAATGTACAAAGATAGAAGAGCAATGTGCCATAACAATTTCAATTTCTTTTTTTAAGGTTAATTATTCTATTAAGAATGTACAAAAGATAAGAGAGCAATGTCCCTTAACAATTTAATATTTTATTCACTATGTCTAATTCATGTATAAACAATTAATATACTATTCCCACTAATTGTCTCAAAACAAAGAATAGTCTTATATCTATATATATCATAAAAGAAGAAGGAATGGAAAACTATGAGAAGTCAAGACAACACCTAGTTTTTCACCATCAAAATCTAAGTCCACGTTGATAAATGTTGGAGTGGGAGTGGATTAGTAAACTTCTTTACGGATGGGTACTTGTTTCCTTTTAGTTGTCTAATAACTTACATGTCCTAGATGAGTTTGACCAGGATTTCATTTTTTTCCCCATAAAAAAAATATGTATATTGATATTTGAGAAATTGAACTCAAATATGCCTTTACCATTCATAAATACTTTGATATATAAATAATTTAAAGTAACACATTTTTTTCTCCTTTCTTATTCTATGATTTTATAGTCCTCAAAGTATTATATCTTTTACTTCTATCTTATACAAAAACATATAATCTTATTTAGTTCTTCATCAAATCAAAACCTACTTATCGTCATCGAATTTATTATGAAGTGGTTTTAATTACCAAGTGTTAAAATCTTAATAAACATGAGTTAAAAAAAAAATATGAAATGATTTTGAGCCTTATAAATTTGATTGATAATGGGGATCGATCCTATAGTTTTAATGTTGTAATGATGCTTGGCCCACCCAATCAGTGCTATGCAAAGCAAGAGAGGGCACACTCCTAATTTAGTCTCAGAGCTGCACACCTTTAGTTAGCTGAAAAAACATTTAAGGCTTAGTTAGAGTAGTAGTTGTAGCCTTATTTAAGAAAGCAGAGCACTAGTTAATTGGTTGTCCTACTTTTAGGTAAGGTGATTAGTCTTTGAAAGGTATGCATGCTAGGATTGAACGGCAGTTAGGAATTAGCTACAGTGGCAGTTAAGGGACTAATCAAATGAGTTCTCACGAACAGTTGCCACTTGAGTTTTCATGTGGTTCAAGACTAAAACACATAAATCTGAGTTTTCTACAGCAGTCTACATTTATGAGTTTGTGAGAGTGATTTTGAGTAAAATATATTTGGTGACTTATTTTTCTGAACAGTGAACAATCTCTTCAATAAGATGGGCACATTATTTGTTATCTGTCATAGCATCTAGTGTGAGTAGAATTAATTCTGCTCCAACTATGGACCTGTAACACAAAATTTGCCCCAATGTGTATTTGCTAATGAGGTGTTCATTTAGATTGATGAGATTTAAGAGTTTCTCAGTGTGTATATGTCCAGACTTTGCTAATGAGGTACCATCTCTTACAAGGAGGCTGTTCTTGAATGTTCCGATGAAGTTGATCCAAATACATAGTCTATATGCAGAGTAAATACAACAGTAAGGAGACATAAACAGACCTCTAACAGAAAACATGAAGAGACATTACAGCAAATATAATGTTACCTCTGTTATGCAAGCCTAGCATGACATACAGGAATTGATGTATAGATTTTATTGGTTCATCTTCAGTACATGAGGCACTGGCATACAAAGAATGATGACAGCAAGGACATAATGAGTGATAACATCATCTTAATTGACAGTTCATGCTGTTGGCTTGTTTATCAAATCAAGGCAAAATCAGGATGATTTCCTCTATAATTTGGGATTCTAACTTACAGAGTCCTCTATAATGGTAAAAAAGATTAATACACAACTTTGAATATCTAATAGTCAACAAAGGATGATAGATTGTATTATCTTCGACATGGGATTGATTACGTTCATTGGTTCTCTATATATCATTATCCTATGATTGTAAAGTTTTTATCATTACAGTACCAACATCTGCAGCTTGTGAGGCAGTAGCATCACCTTTTTCCTGTGATCTGGTGGTATCATGGGCCTAATCTGATTGAGTGTCATCAACTAGTTGAGCCCTCTATAACTGAGAAACAAAATTATCCTCAATTCCTAATTCTATCATAGTGCCACTCATTCCTCTAAGTTGCTGACTATCATCAACCCAGCTACTCAAACGATTTATTGGTCGCCCACTTCAAAGTGTTCAGTAAATATTATTCAAATGGGACGGATCTGAAGTACTTTCAATTACTCTCTGCTACAACCCTATCATTCTCTGCAATCATAGACACATTACATTATATATGTCCTTAAACTATGAATTCTAAAGTTCGAATCCAAGAAAAACAATTTATAATCTAGCAGATGTTCAACAACCAGAAATTTTAAAAATTACATATTGCTCAACGAAAAACTGATCTAAATGGGGTAGATCAATATGGGGTAGTAGTCAATATGGCTCAGTCACCAAGTGTGAAAACCACAACAGTGATACTCAGCCCCACATACAGTAGCAGTCAATATGAATCAGTCACCAAGTGTGAAAACCCCAGCAGTGATACTCAGCCCCAAAATTGGTACAACTATAACAAGGCAAGATAAATTTAGAAAACATAACTTTCATCTCTTTTAACTTTAACACTCCAATGGTCACTGCGTTAAAGTTGGTCCTTGAGATACACTTCATCAAATGCAATGTACAGAACATAAACAATAATATAGTACAAAAAACAAACTAATGACCGACAACTAATAAATAACAATGCTGGTTCATATCTGGTTTGAATCAGCCTTATACTCAGATACTTTTAGGATCAAATCTTGTCACTAAAAGGACAAGATCAACAATGAAACAGTTTATATACCTTGAGAGAGAAAAGGTTAGGAATAAGGTTAGGCACATACAATAGCAGTCAATATGACTCAGTCGCTAAGTGTGAAAACCCCAACAATGATACCCAACCCCTAACACAGTTAGGCACCAGCAGCAGTGAAGCATCACTCGGCCAAGACTCGCGGGTACTCGCGAGTCTGCCCGAGTCAAACCCGAAAACGAGTAACCGGCCCATACTCGTCGGCAAACTCGCCAACTCAGCAATAATTGTAGAACTCGGGAGACTCGCCCAAACTAGACACTTACTCGACCGAACTCGCCCATGACTCAGCACATACTCGCAGTCACACAGTTTCTTCTTGATATCATGTGTGGTTCCATGGTCTAGTGGTGAGGACATTGTACTCTGAATCCAGTAACCCGAGTTCAAATCTCGGTGGAACCTCTACGAATCTTTTTTCCTTGCCTTGAATTTCGATGCGGGATAAATTATGATTTCAGCATCACGGGAATCAGGTTCGATTCGAAACTCATCTTTCACGTTGCTGGAATTGAACCTTCACCGTCGGATGGATTTGTGAAGCAGAGAGTTTAGACTACTCTTTAATCTGGTGGTGATTTATAAACAGCAGCAGCCAGAACGAGACTTCTCGTATTTTAAGATTTACAAGAAATCACACCTGCAGATATTGCACTATCAATTATATCCTTCAACCATTGATTATCCAACTTTGCATCAGAAGACAACACAAATTCATGGACCCTGTGATAAAGCCTTTATCCAATCGCAGTCACACAGTTTCCCACCAGGTGACCTGTCAACGGTTTCCTTACAAGCGTCAGTTTCCTTACGGGTGTCATCTTATCGGCATTGTCATTTCAAATGACTCATTTGCATTCTGGTAGTCACGCGGCTTCTTATCAATGGCCACTATGCGGCTTCTTGTCTTTGTTGCCTCCGTTTTGTCTTTTTAGTTAAAGGATAAATACCTAGAGGTTATAAAATATTATATAATATAGGTTAAAATCTATATATGTTATAATATATTATATACTTTACTTTTACTCAAATATATATGCATTATATACAATCTTTAGGATTATATTCAAATATATATGCATTATATGCATTATATAATGCATATATATTTGAATATAATCCTAAAGATTGTATATAATGCATATATATTTGAGTAAAAGTAAAGTTAATAATAACTTATAAGAATGCATTATAAAAATTAAAATATATTTGAAGGATTATATATATATGAGGATGCATTATAAAAATTTAAATATAATTGAAGGATAATATATAAATGAATTATAATTTACCAAAATTTACTATATTTTAAGTTTTTTCCTATTTGTCAGGTCTTGCCGAGTTTGTCCCGAGTCCTTCCCGAGTCTTTCCCGAGACGACGAGTCACATGCCAGCCGGGTCTTTGCCGAGTCCGAGTCGTGCAACATTGACCAGCAGGATCACAACCAGTTCAAGAACATTAACACAAGCCACAACTGAGATCTTAGCAACCCAGCAAGGTCAAGTCAAAGTCCTAACAATCCACAAGAATCATAGCTCTGTCCAAACACCTCATAGAGGTCACAACTCAAGTTTAATGAGCACACACAACGGTCACATCCCAGCACAGGTGGCATCCAAGATTCATAGATCAAGTCTAAGAAACCCCAAGTCCCAAGGGTCACGACCCGCTCTAACAAACAGCAGAAGGGTCACATCCTAAGTCTGGGCAGCCAACAGTGATCACAACCCAATCTAAGAAGTCACAAAAAAGTCACGACATGTCCAAGAGGGCTCAAAAAAGTCATCAATAGTCACGACCTGTTAGAGAAAGCATCAACATTCCACGGTTCAGTTAAGGTAAGGTCAAACAGTCACTGCCTACCCAAGAAGGGTTTTACCTAGTCATGACCCAGCTCAAGAAGGGTTCCACACAGTCATGGCCCAACTAGCAACTCAATCACGGTTCAAATCTAAGGGGTTTAGATTAGTCACGGCCCAACCCTAAGGGGATTCTATTAGTCACAACCCTTAACAGAGAGGTGTCTATTAGTCATGGCCTCCCCAAGAAGGGCTTCAATCAGAATTAGCATCCTACAAAAGATTATTCCCATCTCAAGGAAGATCAACACATGTCAGGGAAACCCTTAACAAGCTGAGAAGATTGACACGACTTATTCATAACAGCAACAACTTAAAGAGGAAGACGAAAACACTAGCAGGCTGAGAGGAGAGGTGGTGGTAGCTTAGAGATAGAAACAAAACCCTAGACGTCAATCTATTAGCAGCAGCAAACGCTAGACAGCTGAAAGATTATATCTTCAAATTTCTCTTGTGAACACACTCTCTAAAATAAAATTCAAGACTTGAATTTATGATCTTAACAAGCCTTCTAGAAAGGTTAATCCACAAACCCCTATCTTTTAGGGTTGTTACCAAACATAACATAAAATAATGTTAAGTTGACTTGGGATAGGGTGTACTAACGGTCAAGTGGTAATATAAAATAAAAAAAAAGTTAAGTCATCATACCAAAGGTGCTCATGGTACCACATACAACAAGGGTGCTAGGACCAAAAGGACCATAAGTCTACTAAGCGTAAAAACAAGGTGGTAAGGAAACCACCATACCCATAAGACCAAGGTGTACAATAAAGGTGGGGAAACAACCCCTTTTACCAACAGGACCGACAAGACCAAGGACATTAATATTTTCTCTCTCAAGGTATATTGTCATGTGTGTTCCATATATTTTTATCATCACTGTATAAGGAGAATTCACGACAACATGTATCGTGACTTCTCAAATACACATTATAGGAGGTCTATACAGTGAAAGGGTGTTTTTCGATATATTTCTATCTCATAACTTGCGGCCTTGAACTTGTACCTGTGCACTATCTTTAACATGTATTGGCACTTGCTTGTCTACATCCCTGTTTGGATTCAGAATACAAAAAGAATGCTCCTGATCTAGTTTATCTGGAGTAGGATGTAGGAAAATAACGTCATTCCCTTACTCAGGTGAGAAAGAAAATCAAAACCAAATATGTTTCAAGGATGGAGACTCAAAAAAATTCAGATATACCAACAGCCCAAAGCATTTGGAGACCTTGCACAGGTACAAGTTCGTTGAGCGAGAACTTGTGGATAGCGTTCCCAAGTTATGAGATAAAAATATATCGAAAAACACACTTCAAACTGTATAGACCTCCTATAATTGTATTTGAATCAAATTGGGATAAATAACTTCAACAACGTTTACCAATTTCAC
>LPNX010074777.1:107085-147187 GCA_001517045.1 Pseudotsuga menziesii | reverse complement strand
TAGGAAGTTGTTACAATTCCATTCCTAACTGATCATAGAGTATCACATCAACTGAGTAACAAACTCGGCCACACAGCTCCACGTCCCCGCTTCATCAGCTTTTTGGTATATGCCACCTGTTCCCTAATGAGAAAGATTAAGCTTTGTTTTCCCCAGCCGCTCTACAGCCCTCCATTGCTCGACACTTGGGGTGTCGCTTTCCATCATCTCCCGGATGGCTACCTCGAGTTCCATGTAGGATTCGTAGGACTTCTTAGGCAACCTGGTTCTGATAGCCGTGAACTTCTGCAGGACTTTGAAATCTTCGGTTAGCACGTCCACAATGGTTTGTCCAGACAGGCTCTTCTCTAACTCATTAAACTTTGAATGGTCCATACGAGCCCTGACAATCAGATTATTATAATGTTCCTGCGAGAGCATTCGACCCTTCTCATTCCAGAAGCATGGCAACCCGTCTTCGATCAGCCCTTCAAACTCCCTTTTGAACCTGTTAAACTGTACCATTAATTCTTCGGATTTATCCTGAACAATATTCATTAACTGGTGCTTGTGAATAATTTTCTTTGCTGACAGGACTATTGAGACTCTGTCCTTTATACCCAAGTCATGCAATTTTTGGTATGTTAATGAATTCAGAAAATTCAGGGTATTTTGGGCTGTAGTGAGAGGCCTCTTCGCCATGTGTTCGTTTACCACTTTTAATCTTTGCTGAGCTGCATCTATTAATCCACACAAATCATCAATGTAAATAAGGTAGTGCCTGAACTTAGTGACCTCAATACTTATGGTGTCCCAAATGATATGTTTCGCCCCTTGAAGGGGGCCCTTCCCAATACATTTTTCTTTTAATTCCTCAACCTTCTGTTGTAATTGGCTCTTGTCCTGTAAAAGCTGCATTCTGCTTTCATTCACCTTGGTTAACTTGGTTTTCACCTTTTCGTTCTCTGCCTGCAATTCTTTAATGGTCTCCTCCTTCAAACTGACTTGGGACATAGACTCCAACAAGTCGTCTGCAGAACAATCATCTAAGGGTTTTTGGATATCTACAATAGATAAGTCATCGCCGGTAGGGGTTTGGCTTATTAGTTCATCCATAATCTCTTTCTCTGCAGTCTGATCTTTTTTCATTACTGAGATTTGGGACAATAGTTCTTCCCTTTCGGCATTCCACTTATCTTTGTCCTCTTTTAACTCCCCAGCCCTCCCTTTGTACTCCATCATCTCCTGATAGAGCTTGTCTTTCTCCTCCTGGAGGGCTAGCAATTCAGCTGACTGGACATGTTCCGAGCCTGGCATCTTCAACTTCTTCTTCAGAACTTGCAGGGCATTATCTTTTTCTTCTAACAATCTCTTCACAGCCTGGGTGTTGTCTGAACTGGCGATGTCTGCCCGCGGTTTCTTTACCTGAACAACATTTGCCTTATTCTCCACTTTCTCGTGTCTCACTTGGATTTCTAACTTGTCAACCAACGCCTCCAATTTGCTGATCTTCATCATAGCCTGCAACAGGTCCGAATAAAGAACGTCGTTTGTTTGCTTATGTAATTGTATCTTGTCTGGAGCAGTTATCTTATCCAGACGGATCTCTATTTCGGACATTCTTTTATCGTTCCCTATAGCCATCTTGAAAGTATTCTTCTCCGCGTCTCTAGCCGAGACTAGAGACGTTTTAGAACTCTGCAGGTTCCTTACCCTTGGAAGCAAATTTCTTGTTTCTTCCAGGGATTGCTTCCTCTTCTCTAGGTAGCTCGTCTTGAGCTCTTCTTTTGATTTGAACAGGGAACCGGATTCTAAACTGTTACTATCATCTTCTGAACCTTTAAAGGAAAACTGACTAACATGTACTGTCTTCAGGGGAACCAAAGCAGGCTTTTTGGAAACTCCGGACACCCCTTCATCCACGATCTCACTTCCTTTGAGCAGCTTCGACTTCTTATGGGATGTTTGCTCATCTACTTCCATATTCTCTGCTTCGGCCAAACTTCTCTTGGCAGCAACACTGACACCTTCTGTGATCTGGATCTCTGAATGAGATGCAGTATTTTCCTCTGTTTCAGCATGGTACTCGTCAGCGAATGTGAGCAAATTAGCTATCTCAGATAATCCTTGTACGACCTGATGTTCAAACGGCTTGTTTCTGTTTGCCTGTTTTCTTAACGAAATCACCTAGTATGGATCATAATTCATATTTACATCTTTAACAAAATCCATAGGTTCCATCAACCTTTCTATACATGTCAGGGCACCTTTGCCTTTAAAAATGAAAGGGCCGACTTTAAAAGGAAATTTAATATTTAAAGACTTCCTGAAAGCACCGAAGTGCTCCTCTTCTGATAACAACCTTTGTCTCATAAACTCCAACGCAAAAATTCTTGGAGTTAGAAAGGAAGGCAACCTGTAGGGCTGACCAGTATAACCGTACACTCTCAAAACCATGAAATCTTTGTACAAGAACCAGTCTCCCACCCTCCCTTTGGGTGAAGACTGCATCAAATATTTCATCTCGTCGAAAACCCTGGGAAATTCTCCATCGAACAGCAACCTGTATACTTTGGACATGACCGAATTGGCGAATTCGGTCAGGTGGATTTGCGTTGGCAAATCAGAAGAGGATAGAGTACTCAAGAACCTCAATTCGGTAACATTGGAGCATATTAACATATGAAGCAAATGTGTTTGGAATCTGAAAAACTGGACTTTGGGAAACTCAGTTAGCTGGAGGTGGATTGCCTCTGCTAGATACTCGTCTAAATTAAGTACAGGGGCTGACTGGGACTCGTGACTCAAAGAATTGACTTTTAGCAGGAAACCAAGGATAACATGACCTATATGACAATCGTCATCTAGGCCCAACACCTGACAGACCAAAGACACCACTAACTGTACCTCAGCTCTAAAAACATGCAAGGGGTAAGGTAAGTAGAGGTTTTCCAGGGACTGTCCTTCCTTCAGGATACTTGATAGCAATCGAGAGCGAGCATCAATTGTGCAACTTCGGAAAAACTCAGCAAGGATGGCTTCATTCACGGACTCGCGGTTTCCGGGATAATCCTCGGGTAGATTAAGATTTTCTCTAACTACTGCAGCATCAATTTTACATAAAATCCTAGACGCAGACTGACTCACTATGACCCTCTGAGAGGGGGAGTAATTCGCCGTGCACCATTCGGCAAATTCAGGGAAGTGGAGGGTTTGTTCCAGGGAGAAAAAAATATAAAAAGGACTTACATACATTTAAAACATCATTTCCCTGTAAAAAACAGGACCACAATCTATCTTTACTACCAGCCACACTTCCTGTAGACAGGAAAGGGTCATAGACACCTCTGTGTCTGTCTACCAGGAACTCTTCTCTTTCGTCCGGGACCCGACCAGACACAGAAGCTTCACTCTGTTGGTCCATTTCTCAATTTATACTATGAATGGGGCGCAGAAGTTACAGGATTTGAGGTCCTACCTGGCTCACTGTGAAGGCGTGTGCTCAGAATGCGCCTTGGTACTTGACAACTGGAAGCGCCCAAATCGACAGGTCCTTTTCGCCGGGTCCCGAGAAATAAAATAATCACAGAAGATGTCAATTTCACCTTTATAGGACCACCCTGATTTGACACGTGGGAGGCATTTATTTCCGCAACCACTACTTGTCTCTAACCCTCGCGCATCTTTCTTTTCCGGGTTCATTTCTGACCGTCGATCTCTTCTGTGTGAATTCCTGGCCCTTGGATCACATGCCACATGTCCCTTTTCTGCCGAGCCTCCTCGCTTTAACCGTCGTGCAACTTTGGGCCCCAGAGTCATCTCCAGTCGTTGATCTGTTTTGCCTTCGCGGGTGGGCCGTCGGATCGTGCTTCGTCTACCGATTCCGCTAGGCTCTTCCATCTTAATCCGCCGAGCAACTTTGCTTAGCGTAATCACCCTCGCCCGTTGATGTGATCCGCCGTCACTACTACACCGTCAGATCAAGTGCCGCGTACCAGATTCCGCCGGGTAATCCGGAATTATCCTCTGCGCTAGTTCTTCCTCCGGAATCATTTTCCGTCGTCGATCCACCATCCTGCGATCTCCAACCATCGGATCGAGCAGCACGTATCCATTTCCGCTGGGTGGTCTAAAGGTTATCGCGCGTGCACGTTACCTTTCCAGAAACCAACACGCCCGTCGATCAATGCTGTCTTCCTCGTCCGTAGGATCAGGAGGATTATATGCGATTCCGCTGGCCCTTCATTTCCTTATCCACCTTGCACTTTCAGCCAGTGAATTTGACATGGGCCGTAGATCAGCTCTGAGCAATGTTAAAACCTTTGATGTGTGCAGGTTGTTAGAGGCCCGAAATTCCCCTATCTTGCTCGTATGTTCTGGATGGCGGAAAGGGTATAAACCATTGATTTGCTTCTCCTTTTGACCATGGTTCAGGATCTTTTCCGACTCGGCTGCTCTTTAGATTATCAAGCCCCCTTTGTACTATATCCTTAGCCCAAAGTATTTAATCAACAAAATCTCACCTCCCATTGGTCTTGCATCTTTTTTGTAAAATACAGGTGTTAACACACATAACAACAATAATTATATTTACAGCCCCCCCAAAAATTAATGTTTTAGTTTACAAATCCATGGAAAGGACTTGAGTTCTTGATATCTACTTTGAAATTCATTGAAAATAAGATTATATAGGCCACTTAAATTCATAGAAAACACTCGCTTGGTATGTGAAAGTTCCTCTTTGGAATTAAGCAGGCGTGAAGGATTGGTGAGCAGCGTTCAAAATTGAACCCTTTCGAGCCCTTCCAAAGGGTTCTAGCCCTTCCTAGAAGTGTAAAGCTAAAATTTCCCTTCAAAAAAAAATTAAAATCTAAATTTTACTCTTCTAATTAAGAAGGGCATAATTTATGTCAACATTTCAAAAGAAGGGAAACATTTGAAATTAGCCATCCATATAAATTTCTCAAGATATTGAATTTCCTATGCTATAAATTTCAAATTGTCATTCAAAATATTGGAAATTTGATCAATTATAATAACTCACTTACTCATGTCATGCACTCACTGCTTAGCTGTGCAAGATGACCAGTAATGATTGATCACCATGAGACACTAGCCATCAAGATGTGACTCTGACTCCCAATGGGGCTGCAATCTAAAGTGTGGCAATGTGTCAACGACTACGACTATAACAACAGATAGCAACTACTAGTCTACTACTAGGCCCAAAACAAGCTCAAAACTTTGTTCTTACTACCGATGTGAACCTCGCTACCAATGTCCACTCTTTTTTAATCAAAATGAAATTCAAAAGGCTAGTTTGATGAGTCCTCCTCTACAAGACTTCATTTCTTGCATGAATATCATGGACTCATGACAACTATAAACAACACTCGATGTCATGCAAATACAAATAATGGCATGTATCTAAGATCACAAACTGCACATAGGTCGATTTATGCAATGCTATAGAGAGGTGTCATTGGGCACATGATATGGAGAAACAATGAGTTAGAAAAAACATTTGGACCAAAGCATCTACACAATGGTTATTAATAAAATTAAATAAAAAAATTTTGACTCAAGAATAGTCTTTCAATTTGATGGGTGGCATGATCATGATGTAATCTCCCTCCGTCCTTTTATACATTTGTGGTTTTTCACAACAATTGTCCTTGATGGTCACCACCAAAATACATATTAAAATTACCTATGTTTACATCCTCTTCTCTATAATCCTCATCTCATAGTCAACACTAAAGATTATTATGCTTGTACATCCTCGCATTATAATATCAACTAGGTCAAGGCGCAAAGACAACCATAAAATATCAAATGTGTCAAGATGAAAAGAGTAAGAGACAACTATAAGTAAGTTATGTATTAAATTTACCATATAAGAATTTAATTGACACTATCAACTGAGATTTGACACGTTGGATTGTTGTGATATTCTCATCACTCCTTACGAATGTGATTGCAATGAATTCTTTGAAGGTGAAGTCTATAATTTTAGGTCTTCTTCCTAATTATCATGCCTTTTGGTAAGACAAAAAGGAGGGTAGAGTCCTGCAACAACATGAAAAATAGTTCGACATAGAGGTATACACATTAATTTTTTTCATTAAATAACTTAAATTTCCTACATGTGACTATCGATTCACTAAATCGTGGACTGGTACAAAACATAGCAAATTTGAGAGCCATGAGCCCTTAAATACTCACACCTAGAACTTTCTCAAATCTAGCCATTAGTAAAATTCTTTTGGTATTTTGGTTCAATTTAAAAGGCAGATTGTTGAGGCTCAGACATGCAATGTGTTGCAAGGCTTCAGTTGACTTAGGATTTATTCCATTGCCCCTCTATCCCATACATGTATGCTTTCACGACAAGTGTTGAACAACATAATTTGATACCCCAACCCCAGTTATGCTAGCGTTGCTAACTTGCTTGGTATCTAGGATTTGTTTTTTTAATGTTTTATGAGTTCTATATTATTTTTTCTTAGGTGCCCAATCCCCATGATTCTTACATCTCTCAAAGTTTGGATTGTTTCCCTCTCTCTAGTTTAAATTAAGTTTTTTGTTATATATATTCTAGCCTTGTTTTGCTTAGTGACTTCATTTTGTATATAGTTAATAGTAAGGTATTCTCTCCTGGTTATAGTTATTCTTTAAGACTATATTTAGTTACAATGTCTTACAATATGCATAAGGTCGAGCGGATGCCCCAATATCGTTATCACATAGTCTAAGTAGTTTTTTTTATAATGAAGTGTGCTCCAACTCGAAAAAATACAATAAAATAGTTGTTATGCTAGTGAACTATAAAATTAATGATATATATATGACAAATTAATGTGTTCAAAATATGTTTGATTGAAAATATATCATTTTTTCATGTGCTCCTAGAATAAATAACCTTCCAATTGAAATTAAGACGCTCCCTTCAAATTTGATCATTGGTGGCGAGCGGCGATGAATTCAAAGGTCAAGTCAAAGCAGCAAGATTCTTCATGGCATGTTTACAAATCTGGAGCTACAGGCTATGGAGGGAAAGCATCTGTAGTTAATCCCAAGAACTCTGGCCAAGTGTGGATTTATTAAACATATATCACAAGAATTTACTCAATTACATTCTCCAATTTGTCACACAGAGATCCCCAAATCGAAAAGCATTTGTTTTTTTTCACTTGCGACTGGATACTGTCAAATCCAATGCTATTAGTGGACCATAACCGTTTTTTGGAGGAATTGGGTATCCAGCATCCTAGGGATCCAAGTTTTCCATCGTTTAGTTTAGCATTTAGCACCGATTCTCACCATTAACATCAATTTGGAATGTCTAGTTTATTTTTATTATTATCTTGATTGGAAACGTTTCGATGATTTGCACTGCATGGCACTAACTTTGTGCCAAGTCAAACAAGTAACTATTCTGGTGAAATTGTATAGAACTTGCTCTCAGCCCTAATACTTATTCCTTTGAAATTAATACTATTTGGGTGGAACATTTCACAATAAGAATGAAACCCTACTGGATTGCTTAATATTTTACCAACCTCATCCATGAACCAAGGTCCCATGGGCCGATTGGTAAAATTGTTTGGACCCCAATGCACATCGCAAAGGCCTAAACTAAATGGCAACATAAACTTGAAAGCACTTCCAGAAGCACACCCTAACCGGCTGCACCACATAAAGTGGGTGCCAGGGTTGAGGGGTAGCTATTCAGCAAAAATTGCCCGAGACATACGGCTGGCTTCATCCCTTCAATAATCCTCTCTAAGGGTGAGGCATACCACTACAAGAATGGAGACCTGGTGGACACTTGACACTCTGTCATCCACACCAATGAACCAACGCACCCTGTTGGAAAATACCTATATTTTAAGTTTTCCCTGTTTATTTGGATGCTAATGGAATGGATATCGCAGTGAAAGATGGATATTTATTCCATAGGAAATACTATTGTTGATGTATGGCACAATTAAGATTTTCATAAGAAAGAAGGTTGATCACCCTCAGTACAGGTGACACCGCTGCAACTTGATGCTTTTCCAAATCACCACCTTGCTTTTGATTTGATAGCCATAACTGTTTTGGAAGAAAATCACGTGCATGGGTGTACACACACAAAATATGATATGTGCATTATTTCTTGGCATTGTTGATTTTGATATGTACATGAAGAAGTAGAAACAATACATGGGAATGACCCTTGAAAAACAACTTATTTAAGTAACAAACACCAATAGCATAGGCTGTAGAAAACTACATTGCCTTTTACAATCAAAACAAAGAGCACACTAATAGTTATGATGAGTCTCTAACCTTCCTTGAACAAAATGAAAGGGCTTCAAAGCTCCATGTGGAGGCAGGGTGCTTTCCCTGACACACCCCTTACCTACTTGGTAGGAGTACTACAATTTGATTTCCTGGGCTAGACTTCATTGTGATAATCTTAACATTTATATGCTAGAACTCTGACATACAAAAGTCCCAAAGTACCTAGTTCTCATTTTGTAGCCATTCTACTTCAGCTTATTTGAGCCTATCAGCCATTTCCTCATCTTTTTCTTCTCCTCTTCACAGGTCTAGAACTTGCTAGGACACTACCCTGGATTAAATCCTACAATTTATGGTGCATATTCATCTGTTCATCTGCATGCCTACAAGTGGATACCTAGGCCTTCAAAGGAAACCCAAACTTCTCTTTTAAGCACCAAGGTCAAGACATACAATCTTCATGGATAACAACATACCTAGGTTGTCAATGTAGATGCTCTAATGTTTCTCTACATTCTTCTTTCAGTGATTCTTGATGTCAATGTAGATGCTCTAGTTTGATTACTTCATTAAACTAATTAATTTCCTCAGGTGTCACCGTGATTCATGATGTATGTCACATGTAGGCATGAACAGAGATGATTAGTTATCAATTTCTATACTGATTTTGGTTACTGTCAATGTTTTAAACTATATGCTATGAAAATGTTGATTTTTGATTTTGACCTTTTTGTGTTTTGGTGTAGGGAAATCGGGCAATAGTGGAAATTCAACTTGTAGATTACATATACCCTGCATTTGACCAGGTAAATTATTCATTTGTGTATGTAGATTTGGATTACTAAATTTGGCACACAAAAAAAGAGTGAAAGGTTTAAATCATTGTTGTTGGACTTTAACTAAGGTCCCCATAATATGAAAGAATGAACCTAGAATGTTATTTCAGCAAGCCGAAGTACATGGCTGTTGGGTTATGTTTTCACCCTGCATTAGGACCTCCTTTAATATAACTTTTCTTCTTTTATATATATATATATATATGCTTGTTTGTTGTCACTAACTAAAATGATGGAAATCTGTCTTTCTCAAGATTTGCAATTGGAAGTTTGAACCTTCCCAAGGATGAAACTAATCCTATTATATGAAATGGGATAAAATGTGTAGAGAAATTTATATCAACCACCATTTAGTGTCTTCCTTCATCTCAAAACTTGTTCTTTGCATTCAAGTAGATTTACATTGGATGGCTTGTAATGGGTTTGTAGACTATTCGAAAGGGAAGTGAGTATTGTCATTGGTAATATTTTCTATTCAATGTTCTCTCTTCTTTCATTGATTAAATCTTAGAGAATCTCTAATCCAAGCATCGAGTTTTAAACACTGATTTTTATATGTACCAACAATCATGTTGGGTTTCTGAGAAAACAGCCTCATATTCTGCTTGTACAAATATCAAAATAACAAATGAGCTGAATTATGCTGCAAAATGGAAGGATGTTAGTATGTGAGAATATTTTAATGTCACAAGTTGTCTTCATTGGATGTGAAAAAGCTAATCTATTGACAAGTATATTACCATACTGGAGCCGAACACAGGGTGTCTACTAAATGTATTCGCTCAAAACATGTGCTTGCAAAGACAATTATTAAAGTCCTTCCATGTACATTAGGAATCAATCTAAAACCCCTTTGAACCCCATTTTCTGTAGAAATTTTATCTTTAAATCCCCTTTTACCCCTTATTTCTTCTAGTAACCCCCCCTCGAGAGCTAAATGGCTCAAAAAATATGTAGTTCTATCCAAAATATGAGATCAAGACATTTGCTATAGGTTCTCTCATTCCCTTTCATGGAAGAGTAAATACCATTATAGATGCATTTATTGTCTAGTTATTTGTGTGAATTGAGCTAATGATGTTAAGAATATAAGATTATGTTTTAATCTAATAAGTGTTTTTCTTCAGCCACTCTTCATAGCCTTTGGGCTTACCATATAATGGGGCACAAACTCCTATTCTAGAAACAGTGAGGTTGAGCATTTGCATGCTAGTGAAGTGATGTTTATTTTGATTTCTTATGTTTGAAACTATTGCCAATCACTGTTATATCTAAACTGGCAATGGCAATCTCCAGAATTGGGTCATAGGAAATCTCCAGAAATGGGTCATATGACCATTGACATGTGATGAATCCCAACTTTCTTTCATTATAGAGGTTTAGTTTCCCTTTAACATTTACATTCGCCTCCTATGTCCTATGCGTCAACTTGACTGTAAAGTTATGTACCGTGACTAATAGTATACAACTTCATTCACAAACTCTTGTGGAAAGGAAATGGAAAGCAAATAATATCTATAGGCACAATGTACTGTTTATCTAATTTTTTAATGTTATTTGCTGTAAGGGAATACTGGCATAGTTTCCATTGAACAGTTGCCCTTGCTTTCTGTAGATTGTGAATGAAGTTGCAAAGTATCGATATCGAAGTGGAAATCAATTTAACTGTGGAGGTATATTGTTTCTTTCCTGAGTATGTTAGATGCTTCAGCCGTTATGTTACCTGCATATGATTGGTTGTTTATGGTTGAGTTTTCTAGGTGAATTCTATACACAAATTTCAATTATACTCTTTATTTTGAACATGTTCATCAATTCAGGTGTTGCTACTGCTTACATATTATTGAATTTTAAAGTTTCCACTTGCTTATTAGTGATGATTAAGATACAAGATTAATTAGTCCTTATAGTGAGCCCGAGTTTTTAAAGAATGATTCTTCTCGGGTTTCACATACGACATTAAACCAATCAATTCCATTATCTGTGTGCCAAATCATTATGATTTTCATTTCATTGTAAATGTTACTAATTCATCCCCTAGCACTGTCAAGGGTGTCCTTGTTTTCTTAATATAATTTTGTTTTCATTACCATTTTTATTTCCCTCATTACTAAATCTACTTATTTTACATATTCCTTTTACTTGTGTATTTTTAGTGAGAGTGTTTCTATCTGTTCATATATACAGTGGAAATCACATTCAGGGTGAGAGGTTAAGCCAAGTGAAACTTAGTCAACCTCCCAGATACTTGATAGATTTAAATTAAAAAGGCTGAGAATAGTAGCCAGTTTGGGTATGTCTGAAATTGAAAAGCATAAACAGTCTTCCAAGAGGTGGCATGGTCTAGCCAATTGCCCTATGAAACTAAGCAGAAAGCTACTATGACAAGCACCAGAAAATATAAACATAAATCTTGAGATAGGGACCAGGAAAACCTAATATTAAGCCTCCTCCTACTCAAGAGAAATGGGATGCTTTAGATTGCTTCCAGCATGGAGCTTGGAGTCCTATGTAGTTGGTTGAGTCCTCATGAGCATGTCTTTTTTTTTAACTCCCTTTTCCCATAGTTGAGGCCAAAATTGCACCTAGAAGGGAGTTGTATTGCCATCTGATAGTCGAAGAGTGTCCAATATGTTGTCCATGATAGGATTATTCTATTCTGGTTGGTTGTCCATGAGACATGTGGTTATCTCTTGGATAGAGGGAAATTGTGAATGAATAATGGTGACCCTACTTTGAGAGATTCCCTTATTTGACATGATCTTCTCCAACTCCTTATCAATTGTTTGGTTGCAGCTACCCCTTCTCTTTTGAGGAAGTTTATCTTCTTTTGGATGTTGGAGGCCTTGTGTTTGGCAGCGAAATCCTTAACTTATGCCTGCGAGTGCGAGATTGGGCAACCCCTTTTTCTTTTGGCTTTGGGGTTTTCCCCTGCATCCTAATGTTCTTGCTTGAGGCCATTTCCCTCAGCAATGAGTAGAGTTGTAGCATAATCCATCCCTGTATTTGTTGAACCAACAATTCTTTGGGGTCCCCTACGAGAGTTTGGTTCCTCATCTCTCTTTTTCATGAACTGCTGATTTTCGGTGTTGTGAGAGTGCAAGTAGAGAGCTACAGATATGCTCACTACCTTCATGGCTATAAGTAAACTATAAAACTCATTTCTCTACCATGGTAACAAGCCATTTTTATTCTAGGATAGCTCCCAGGATTCTGCATGTACCATGTGCATTGTCTTCCATCGTGGTGGTACAGTTTTCCTCCTGAATTGGCTCCACATAAATGAGTTTGGACTCATTTTATCCTATCGCATTTTCTCTAACATGCTGGTGATATCACATTGAACGCGGTCTGTGGTAGATATGAAATAGAAGTCTCGAGGTTTGAACCCTTGGTTCAAAAATAGGTCTCTTTCCCTTGTGAGGGTCTCTGCTTTGGGCTGCTCTAGCCATGTTGAGGATTGGGGAGTTGAATAAGATGAAGGGGAGGTTGGTTGAGAGTGCTGAAGTTTGAGCGTCGAGATTGGTAACAAGTGGAGGACTATATTGAAAACAAAATGAACCCCCATAGTAGAACCAAGGTCGATGTCAGATATCTCAAGGAACACAGAGAGAGAGAGAGCTAGAGGGGAGTCTAAACTAAAAACCAAGCAAACCGAAAACCCATAATGTTGAAAAGCATGAATTGAAGCCACTGGAACCAAAACAAAAGAAGAACCAAAGACTAGGGATTCAAAACCAACCTGTTTATAGATTGAATCAATCAACTATCTTGGAGCTGAATCACTTGCCCGAAGTTTCTAGAATCCCTTGCTGTGAGGTGATGTGCCTATTGGCACAATGGTTTCTTTTGCAAACTGCCTTAATGCTACAAATTGTGACCATGATTTCTTCTGTGAATTGCTGAAGGGATAATCTAAACCCATGAGCCAAGCTCATATCTCTGTAGTGTGAAGGATTATTGTTTGAGGTGGTCTGATCATATCTCATGAACGTGGTTAATGAGTTTCCTAAGGATCGATGTCTAGCTTGCCAAAAGTCCCTGCAGTGTGGTCATGGGGCCCAAGGTAAACATGTACTATATCTAGTGTTGATGTATATAAACTTTATTCTGGCTTCAAATTTTGGTTAAGGTTGTTCCAGTATGTTAAAATTGATAGGCCTAATATGCAAATGATATTTGCAAAAGGTCTTCAAGATGCTCAAACTTCATTTCTTGTCTCTAGGAAAAATATGTAATTGTTATACCAAAATCCTATCACCATCATGTGATAAGACCTTTGACATACCTACTTGCCCTGAATCTCAACTTCTAGAGTGAAGACTAAATGGTTTTTATCATTATGTCATACAAATTCCCAGCACCGCGCATGCCCCTTTGTCCAAGAGTGGTACCCTTGCTCACACTACCTTTCATCGGTTGTTCACAAGCGGTGCCACCACCCATTGTCCTTGGTCCATAGGCGGTTATTACCAGAACCGCTCTGTCATAGAAGGAGAAGCGCGGTACCCTGGGTAAAAAGGGAAAAGGAGAAGCTTCTCGAGGCTTCTAGATGATAAGCCTCGAGATATCCCTTATCCCTACTGCTGCGTGTTGGTTGAGCTTGAGATCCCTCATCCTAGGATCTTAGAGGCCACCTCACCTACTAATTTCTCAACCATCTCTATCCATTAAAGCCCTATAAATATGAACTCATAGCCATGGTTGAGGGGAGAACATTGAAGGTATTGTTATGCTGTTCGACTGATTCTTAGACCAAGATCATCTAGAGAGAGCATAGAGAGCTAGAGTCGGAGCTTTTGGGGATGAAGAGCTAGTTTCATGGAGATGCATGTCAACACTAAAGCTTGGTTGTAAACTTCTTCATATTTCTAATGCAAGTTGATTTTCTGTCCCATATATATTGTTGATGTTTGATTTCAGATATATATTGCTATATTCCTTAGTCACTAGCATAGATTAGTAGATCACATTCTGGTTGCTTTGATCTATTTTGTGTTGAACTCTTTTGCAGGTACACAGGTGAACTATCGAAGCCTTGTATTCTAGATATCTACAACATCTAGGGAGAGTTATCAGCCTATGTGATCTATTTGTTATAGATCTGAACCATTCAGACCAGCGGAACACCTTGCTATTTGTAGGTGGTCAAATATTCTGGTCAACAAATATGGCGACTCTGCTGGGGAGTAGTTGTATTCAGTTGTTCTGATCGTCCTCGGTCTGCAACTCTTGTCTGAATCCAGGCTCCATTTTCTTCAACTCTTTTCAGTCAAATCTACTTTCTGATTTGTATTATTTGGGTTTGAAATTTCCATATCTGTTCAGATCTGAGTCATTTTGGTTTTTTATGCTCTATTACCACATTCAATTCGACAGTATTTGCCTTGATCTAGTCTTTTTTGACCCGATCCATCATTCTCTTTTTTGTTTTGGCCATCTACAGGGAACCATGACAATGCTTTGTACGAGGAGCGATGCCACCACCTGAACATAGTGAGTAGTAAGCGGTGCCACCGCCTGTATCCAGTTTGCTAGGAGCAGTGCTACTTTGGAAACGCTCTTACAACACCTACGAAGTACAGTACTAGGTAGGAATTAGTCCAAAACTCTTTTTCCTCTTTTTTCTTTGTAAAAATTTGGAATTTTGATTGCTTTCAGTTCTGTTATCAGGCTTGTGTTATTGAATCTGATGTGTGTGGCTTGCTGCTTTGATGGTTTAAGATTGATTTGAGTGGAATTTCAAAAATTTGTTTAGATGATAAGCCTAGAGATATCCCTTATCCCTGCTACCATGGGTTAGTTGAGCTCGAGATCCCTCATCCTAGGATCTTAGAACCCACCTCACCCACTAATTTCTCAACCATCTCTATCCATTAAAGCCCTATAAATATGAGCTCATAGCCATGGTTGCGGGGAGAACATTGAAGGTATTGTTATGTTGTTGGAATGATTCTTGGCCCAAGATCATTTGGAGAGAGCATAGAGAGCTCGAGTCAGAGCTTTTGGCGATGAAGAGCTGGTTTCATGGAGATGCATGTCAACACTAAGGCTTGGTTGTAAACTTCTTCATATTTCTAATGCAAGTTGATTTTCTGTCCCATATATATTGTTGATGTTTGATTTCAAATATATATTGCTAGATTCCTTAGTCATTAGCATAGATTAGTAGATCATATTCTGGTTGCTTTGATCTGTTTCATGTTGAACTCTTTTGCAGGTACACAGGTGAACTATCGAAGCCTTGTATTCCAAATATCTACAACGTCTAGGGAGAGTTATTAGCCTCTATGATCTATTTGTTCTGGATCTGAACCATTCAGACCAGCGGAACACCTTGTTGTCCGCACGAGGTGAAATATTCTGGTCAACAAATCTGGAAACTCTACTGGGGAGTAGTTGTATTCAGTTGTTCTAATCATCATCAGTCTACAACTCTTGTCCGAATCCAGGCTCCGTTTTCTTCAACTCTTTTCAGTCAGATCTACTTTCTGATTTGTATTATTTAGGTTTGAAATTTCCAGATCTGTTCAGATATGAGTCATTTCGGTTTTTTATGCTCTGTTACCACATTCAATTCGATAGTATTTTCCTTAATCTAGTCTTTTTTGACCTGATCCATCGTTCTCTTTTTTGTTTTGGCCATCTACAGGGAACCACGACAATGATTTTTACGAGGAGCGATGCCACCGCCTGAACAGAGTGAGCAGTAAGTGGTGCCACTACCTGTATCTAGTTTGCTAGGATCGGTGCTACTTTGGAAACGCTCTTACAAAACCTACGAAATGCGGTACCAGGTAGGCATTAGTCCAAAACTCTTTTTCCTCTTTTTTCTTTGTAAAAATTTGGAATTTTGATTGCTTTCAGTTCTATTAGCAGGCCTGTGTTATTGAATCTGATGTGTGTGGCTTCCTGCTTTGATGGTTTAAGATTGATTTGAGTGGAATTTCAAAAATTTGTTTAGTCTTTTTTATTGTTCATCCGCTTCTTGCTTGTTGGTTGTGCTTAAAGAAGGATTTCTTGTTTTCTGAAAGTTAGGGTGTTCATTGAACTCTCTTTTTGTTGCATATACTGAAAGAAGAACACTATATTAGCTTCTAGATTTCATTTCTTGCTTGCATAGTAAACTTCTTTTTCTTCCCTTCAAAAAAGAAAAGTTTTGCTTGAGATTAGGACATCATATTTGAGCATTGGATTTGGGTTTTTTGATTGGATTCACAAGCTTTCAGGACCTTTATGATATTTTGTCTCTCATGCATATAGGACTATCTCAATCAAAAAAAAAATGGTAGTTTTAAGTTAGATTTGCTTATGTTTTTAAGAATTTTGAAAAGTTAGTGTGCATTGGCATATAGGTGTGCTTAGTGTTCTCACCCTTCCCATTTGATTTCGAGAAGAATAATTTGGTTTGTAAAAGTGTTTGCTTGTCTTTGATTTGATGTTCATGACTGTTGATTGGAGTGATTTTTGGTTTTGAAATAAAAATAAAAACACTCTCTTCCCTCCCATAAGTAGTCATATTGAACGGTAAAGTGAACATTTGCACAAGCATATTGCATGCTTTTACTTTTTTGTCAAAACATCATGCATTCACCTAACCGTACAAGTTAAAATTAACGGTAGTTATGGGTTAAAATTTACGTAGTAACTTGAGTGATAGGTTAGAGACGTGTTTGGGCGTCGTAAAACATAGGAGCTGTCATTATTTGTCAGCATTACATTCCGGGACTCGCGTGGTTCTTCCATGTACCGTCGGTATATTGAACGGCCTTTCACGTACCCTTGAGGTATATAGAAAGGTACTTCACGTACTCAATTGTATATCGGAAGGCCCCTTGTGTACGGTTATGCATTAGACAACACTACTACCGATTCAAGCTCCCACATACCTTGAGTATATCGGGAGACCCCGTCTTGTTTGGAGCCATACACCGACAACAACATTCAGGGAGATTACTATGCACATACCCTTGAGGTATATCGTGAGTGGCACCTGATTGACAATCCTAGTGCGAGACCTAACTTGTGAACTCCTCCTGTCATTTTAAGTCTGCTTGTTTTGACCTATAGTTTGAGTAGGGAAGTATTTTGGTGTGTTTTTTCTAGATTTTTAGACCCTCAGTTAGATAGGAATTTTACACACTAGCTGAGTTAAGACAGTCTAGGAGAGTACGGGGCTTGCCACCTGATTTTACTTTGGTTTCAGAAGAAAATCCAATGGAAGCTATCGACCAAGGAGTTTCTACCACCTCCCAAGTGAGAGATAATGTGGTGGTGGAAAGTGGAGTACCATATTCTTCACACTCACCTCCCTTGGTCCAACAACCTTCCCAGGAAGATTCATTGTTCCATCCTCCCATGGAAGGTCATGTTGATGATACCCGTCTAGACTTTGGTCCTAATGCTCCTTTTTGGGAGACACCTATCGGACAGGCCATTGCCTCATTTGGCACCTATGTAAGTTCTCCTGAGAGTGAAGAAGAACGCAGGCAATATCATGCTTCTATCCTCCATGCCTAAGAGGTAGAAAAGTAGATTGACAACCTATTAGGCTCTTCACCAGTTCGTTCCACATTCCTTCCTGTGGGATATCGTTCACTAGCCGATTCTATGAGACCCATTGAACCGATTATAGATCATCCATTAACAACCCACAGCCCAGGTCAAATTTCCACCCCTCTCACCTCTTATGTTATGTCTGTTCCAAATTCTCCCAGGTCTTTTGCATCTAGGGCCCAACCTTCAATTCCTGTTTCTTCAATACCTTTGAATGCCGAGGGGAAACCCCCGGCACAACCTATGTTATCTGATCCCGGAGTTGTACCTAGTCAAGAGCATATCTCTAACATAGAAACATCCACAGTTTTTGTCCCTCCCACCTATACTAATGTCGTAAATCCCCCATCTAGTTCAGGTCAGCCCTTAGGGGCACCAACTGTTACCATTCAGTATTCTAATGGTTATGGTTATCAAATACCTGTAGGTAATCATCCATCTAATCCTACTGGAATTCCATTCCCTAGAAACACTTTTACACCATGGGGGAAACTCAACTGGTCTTACATGCCATCCATGGGAGGGATACCCATACATACTGCGGGAGGTGCGGGAGGACCACCTTATGGAGGTCTTCCCCCTGGGGGACCTAATGGTCCTAGAGGGTCTGGCAGTCCTCCTCATGGTTCTGGTGGTCCTAGTGGTCCTGGGGGACCTGGTGGCATTCCTCCTTATGGCTCTAGAGGGTTTGGTGGCCCTCCACCTAGTGGTTCCAGTGAGTTCAGAGGTTTCCCACCTCCTGGAGGCTCCGGAGGGTCTGGTGGTCCACCTCCTGGTGGTCCTAGTGGTCCCAGTGGTCTTGGTGGTCTTGGTGGTCCCGATGGCTCTGGCGGTCCTCCTCCTAGAGGCCCTGGTGGTCCTAGCGGTTCTAATTCTAGAAATCAACGCCCCATGGGTGGATTTCCTGGTAGTTCTTCCTCACAGCTACATGTTTATCAATCTACCTATGGCCCTACTGGTAACTACATGCCATATCAATATTACCAGTATGTGCAGCCCAATAGACAGTTACCTTTCCTATCAACTTTGGACTTGCCTGATTTGTCCAAGTTGATTATTGATCCCATTCGACACAATCCCTTGTGGCCTCCCATTTCGGTAAAGTTACCATCAGATATTCTGAAATTCGATGGGAAGCAAGGTGAATATTCGCGGAACCATGTTATGACTTTTCATTTGTGGTGTTCCTCGAACTCCCTCATGGATGATTCTGTTTGGTTACGAATATTTCAATGAACTTTAACCAGTACAGCCGCGAAGTGGTATATTGAACACCCACAACACTCGTTTGTGGATTTTGGCTCATTGGCAACTGTATTCCTTATGCACTTTCAGCTCCCTATTCGTTATGAAATAGGCACTGACCTTTTAACTTCTCTGCGGTAGAACACCTCCACCCACATTTCTGATCATATTCATGGCTGGAGAAGGCAGAGAAGGATTATTAAGTCCCCTATTCTGGATCAGTTGTTATCTGACTGGTTCACTAAGTCCTTTTTGCCTCCTGTTGCTCGATATGTGGCCATGGGCGGTGCCGTTACCGAAGAGCAGGCTATTAATTGGGCTCAGTACCTAGACTTGGTTTATTCCCAATACGGGACTCTTTATGACTTGATTCCTCAAGCTCCTTGCCCTAGCACAGACCCTACCGAGCCACCAGCAGAAGTACCTGTTGACGGGATTGTTGGTTCAATCCAGGCCCTATCCGCAGCAAAACTTGCCAAGCAAACCCAAACTACTACTGCTTCGACTCCTAAGGTTTCTACCGAGGTCAATTCCATTCAAAGTACTCAAACCTCGGGTAATAAAAAGAAAGGTAAAAATCAAAATAAAAATCCTGGAAACTAGCAGGAGACCCCACAATCAACCCATAATGACAACAACACAGGGAAAAGGAAGGATAAATACCCTTGTCTGTTATGTGGTGGCGACCACTTCTCAAAGGAGTGTCCCCGTTGGGACGAAATCTCCCATTTTTTGAAGTCTAATCTCGCACCTGTAGTACTTATGGATCCCTTTCCCTCTCAACAACAGCTGGTAGACCACATGTTGAACCAGGGTAACTCTAGTACATTGGAGGAAATTCATATGATGTCCTCCAATACCATCCATCTACAAACTCAAAGCCAAAATTATGATAAACCTGCAGATAAGCAAGAAGATCAATCTTCTTCAGGGAAAGCTCCCTCTGCTAGTTCTCCAGAATCCTCATCTACTGTTCCCTTGTCTATCAAGAAGCCTACTCTTGACATGATTTTGCACCCACCGAAGAGTAATCTTCGGAAGGCTGTCTTTAATCCTAATTCTTGAGTTGCTCAATTATATAATGTGGTTGAATATCTCGCTCAGGCACCTTGTGTGATGTCTACCTTAGAAGTACTCCAAACTTGCCCAACACAGTGCAAGAACTTGTTGACCGCATTAGGAGCTGTCAATCTGGATAACACTAACTTGATTCACTTCAATGTTGAGAACTATAAACCTAGATTACCACATAAACTTGCTTTTCAGATCATTACAAAATTAGTGCGAAAGAAAGTCTTTCGAACGGTACTAGATGAAGGAGATATGACCTCGGTGTTATCTCTGACTTGTTGAAAAGCTCTTGGCTCTCCCGAGCTTGTTACATCACCTACAACCCTTAAAGCCTTTGATGGACGAGGTTTCCAACCCCATGACCTCATATCAGCCCTCACGGTCGAGCTGGGGGGAAAAACCATTTCCATCCAAGTAGAAGTGGTAGATACCCCTTTAGATTATAACCTCCTTTTAGGAAGGAATTGGTTCTATGCCATGAATGCTGTCGCTTCAACAGTATTTCGAATGGTCCAATTCCCGCATCTTGGGAGAATTGTTACCATTGACTAGCTTGATTTTTGTATGCCAGATGTTACTACCTCCACGGCTAATAACATCCCCATGTTAGTTCAGTCCCCTCCTCCTTACCAGTCGATTGGGGTAGGTATGTTGAAAGATTCATCCCTTATGGGTATTTTTCCCTCTACTCCTCTTAGCACAGATACCGCGATAGTACATATGATTGTTTCATTTGATATTGAGCCCCAGGGCACAAATGTTGTTGATTCCACCTCGTTGAGCCCGCACGAAGCTATGTATGACACCATTCAAACTTGCTCCGATGATCACACTGATGACATTCATTTAGTGGATTCGGATCCATACCATTTACCGTACGAGTTAGAACCTTCTCTTCCAATTCTAGACTATCTCTCTAAGACTTTTCCTTTTGATGAGTCCATTATAGAGATCATGAATACGGATGAGCCCATTTGGAAGGATCACCATCATAGATCCATGTTCCTCCCCAATAGCAATTCGGGCAGCCATGATTTTGCATCCTTGTTTCCTACTGATATCGTCAACGTTTCGCAAAGTCCTATATTGTTGCAAGACACAGATTTTGAAGGAAACCTTTGCAACATTACTCAGACGAACCCAATTGACATATCAACCAAGCCTGATGTTATTGAGCACGTTCATGTTGGGCAGAACCACTCCACAGATGAATCTGAATCATATTAGGAAATTTTTAAGGAATTCCATGATATTTTTTCCTGGTCCTACGAAGAGATGCCAGGGATTGACCCTTCCATTGTGGTCCATGAGATTGAAACTTATCCCATGGCTAAACCTGTCAGGAAGAAACTTAGGCAAGTCCATCCTAGGAAGGCCGCAGCTATTAAAGCTGAGATTGAGAAACTTCTAAAAGCTAGTTTTATTTATCCTGTACTTATGATGGAATGGGTATCGAACGTTGTCCCTGTCAATAAAAAGCAGGGCACCATTAGAGTTTGCATCGACTTTATGGATTTAAATAAATCTTATCCCAAGGACAACTTTCCTACCCTGCACATCGATCAGATTATCAACAACTATGTTGGAAGTGTCATCTTTTCATTCATTTATGGCTTCTTCGGCTATAATCAGATTGAGATATTGCCCTCCGATCAGCATAAGACGGCATTCATTTTCCCATGGGGAACCTTTGCATATAAGAAGTTACCATTCGGCATGAAAAACACTAGAGCCACGTTCCAGCATGCAATGTCCTATGCATTTCATGACATTAAACATATTGTTGAATTGTCCCTTGACAACCTCACTTCTCATTCATAGCGACGGGAGGACCATCCTGGTCATCTTAGAGACATATTCCTGAGATGTCGTCATTATAATATATGGCTCAATCCACATAAATGTGTTTTTTACGTTGAGACAGGACATCTGCTTGGCTTTGTGGTATCCAAAGATGGCATCCAGATCGATCTTTTGAAGATTGCCTCCATCATTAATCTACCAGCCCTAACCACCATCTTTGAACTCCAAAGTTTGCAGGGGAAGGAAAACTTTCTCCGTCGTTTCGTGTGCAATTTCGTTGAGAAAACGCACGGTTATATGCGTCTCCTCATGAAGAACACTCCATTCTTCTTGGATGACCAGGCCCAATGCGCCTTTGATAGTCTTAAGCATTCTCTAACTCATTCACCCATGATACACCCCCCAGATTATTCAAAGGACTTTCTCTTGTATATTGCTGCCTCCACTACTACCATCACCATGGTTTTAGTGCAGGACAATCTCCACAGTCAGGAGCATGTGATTTATTACGCCAGTAAGAATCTTATTGATTCTAAAACCTGTTATTTGCATGTGGAGAAGCTAGCTTTGGCCACGGTCATTGCTATGCAAAAATTTTGTCACTACATTCTGCTTCGCACTACCACCGTATTGGCAGACCAGAACCCGATGTACTGCATTCTGACTCGTCAAGTACTCGAGGGAAAGTACTCTTTTTGGATCATCATCCTTCAGGAGTTCGATCTCGAGTTTGCCAAGGCTACATCAAAGAAATCCTTGGTTTTTGCCTAGCTTATATGTGACCTTCCCTGTGCTACCACAGAATCTGAGCCCAGCGATTCATTCCCAGATGAATTCCTATTCCTGATTAGCACTACTGATCCTTGGTATGGATATTTGTTGATTTATCTCCAAACCCAGCTTTTTCAGCTGCATCTATCTCGCAATGATCGTCATCGCATCCGTCACCACATGAAATATTATCTTATCTTGAATGATACCTTGTATAGATGTGGGATTGACTCCATTCTCTGGCGATGCCTTACTCATGAGGAGGCTGAACACATGCTGAATGATTTCCACTCTGGAGCATGTGGCGGTCATTTATCTGGGATGGCTATAGCCCAGAAAATCCTTCATGCTGGCTATTTCTGGCCTTCTGTCTTCAAAGACTTCCATGAGGCTGTTAAGAAATGCCCACCTTGCCAACATTTTTATCCCTAAAAGCGCACCCATCCTGCTCTGCTTCACCCCATCATTGCCATTGGCCCTTTTTCCAAATGGGGGATTGACTTCATGCATTGTAAACCTACCTCAGTCGGGGGGCATCGTTACATCATCGTAGCCGTGGATTATTTCACAAAATGGGCTGAGGCCATGCCTACATATGCAGAAGATGGTAAGACTGCCGCTCTCTTCTTGTTCAATCATATCATATCTTGATTTGGAGTTCCACAGTCTATTGTCACTGATCACGGATCTCATTTCCATAATCAAATGATGGAGGAATTGAGTGCCAAGCTAGGTTTTCGCCATGAAAACTCTACGTCGTATTATCCGTAAGCTAATGGTCAGGTAGTGGCCATTAACAAGGTTTTGAAAACTATGCTTCATCGGATGGTTGGAGATCATAAATCCAATTGGCATCTCGTTCTTTTTTCCGCTCTTTGGGCTTATCGGACTTCCATGAAAACAGCTACTAGTTTCATGTCTTTCCAACTTGTCTATGGACTTGAAGCTGTCTTGCTGATCCAATGTTAGATTCCATCTTTACAACTTGCCATCGAACATCTCCTAGACACTTCCGTAGAGGAAGAGAGATTTTTATACTTAAATAACCTTGATGAGACTCGTAGAGATGCTACCTTGGCTAATGAGGCACGTAAGAAACACGTCAAGGCATAGTACGATAAATCCATCCAGCCTCGTGTTTTCAACGAGGGTGACCTATTTTTGACTTATGATCAAAGATATGACAAGCTAGGGAAGGGTATGTTTGAGTCCATATGGTATGGACCTTTCGTTATTTCCAAGGTGTTAGAGAAAGGAGCCTATGAGTTAGTTGATTATGATGGATTCCCTTTGGGGCAACCTTGCAATGGGTTGTACCTGAAAAGGTGCTATGCCTAGGTTTTCTTGGATAGTATCTTGTATATATGTATATTGATTGACTTTCAATGTGCTTTCAGTATTTTCAAGATGGTTTTGATTTTTTGTGTCCACATCTGTTTATACCATGTTTTGGTCATGCAGATGGCTTTCTACGGCTTCGTTGATGGTTCTTGCCACCACACCTTGAATCTAGCCTCAGCTGCTTGGGTTCTCTATTCCCCAGCTGAAGATTTGGTCAATTCAGGAGCAGTTTGCTTAGGTCTCGCTACTAATAACATCGTCGAGTATGAAGCAGTCATTGGTCTTCTGACTGAAGCTGCCTCCCAGGATGTTCGTGATCTAGTAGTTTTGATGGACTCTTAGCTCGTGCTTTGTCATTTAAACCATGTCTACACTATTAGGAACCCAGTGCTCCTTCGCCTCTTCTGGAAGGTACGTTTGTTAGAAAGATCATTTGGAACAATTACATATAGGCATATCCCTAGGGAACATAATGTAGTTGCTGATTCATTGGCTAATTACTTCCTAGATTGGCATATTGCCCATTCATGACGTTAAATCAAACATGGTACATTGTGAATAAACATTTAAAGACACATAGAACTCATAGAAAATGCATTTATCCATTTGAAACATATAAACACCATGTAAAAGTTTGTATATATATATATGAAAAAGTTTTACAAAAAATAGGTCCCGAGACCTCATCTGAAGCATGTAGGCTTTCAAGAAAAATCATCATAGAAAAATCCTGAAGCTATCAGCTTTTAGTATACATGTCTCATCCACTAGTGGTGCTCGTGATAGCAAATCACTGCTCGAGCCACCCTGCGTAGTAGCCTGCTGAATCGGCCTGGTACTCCCACCGTAGATCTCCGATATCTAGTTGAGAGGTCATCTATATCAGAATCTGGGATGTCCAGAGTCAAACTCTCTAGGTTCTCCTCCAGCTCCCCGGTGATATCATCACCCTGTGGCACAAAACGAGCTCTGGCTCGCCTGTCTAATGGAGATTCTCCTCCGGGCCTCGCTGCTCCAACATTTGCATGAAGACAAACAGGTCTCGTCACTTATCATAAAAAATATAAAACATAAAAACATAAAAACATTTTCCATCTTTAGGGTTTCTTGTTTCTTACCAATGTCACCCCACTGTCCTCCAGGTGGGAGTGGTAGGTCGGGATCACCTGTAAAAGTTGTGCCTGCATAGGCATATTCCTCGACCATGAGCATCTGATCCTACAGCCATCTAAAGAATGGATCACCAAACTTCACTCCACCCCTACCCGCTCCTGTGCGAGCCATGACCTGGACCCACCTCAGCATGTGGGGGTCTCGTGCTCTCAGACTCCAGAAAGTCACCTGGGGCCTCATCTGGGGGACCCGCTCAAAGAAGAAGCAAGCTAAGATGGAACCAAAGCCGAACTACTTCAGCTCTCCCTACCGACATTTAGTCAGCTGATCCTTGAAGATTGGAAGCAATGCTTCCGCCTAGTTGAACACCGTAGGTTCCATAGCCTCTAGGGAATATAGCATATGTGCCCTGGAAGCTTGATGTACACCCTGGCTCCCTTCCACCCTCTGCATGGTGAACAGAACAATCCACAGAGCCCTGTCTATCACTGCCCTGATGGGGATTTTCTTCCCCGATGTTCCTGTACCTGTTGCACAGTGTCGATCTATGAGCTCTCTGGTGGTAATGTCCCTGCCACGGGAACTTGTCAGTGAAATGGGGACACCCCGTCTCGATAGACCAGTCAGGAAGTAGATGTCCTCTACCTCCACTGTAAGTATGTGTGCCCCCACCTTGAAATACTATTGTTTTAGATTCCACATTCTCATTATGTGTTCCAGTAGTCCCTCGTGGGACACCATGCTTGGTGTCCGAAAGAACTTTAAAATCCCATAGTTCTGGAGTGTGGCAATACAAACTAGATTCCTTTCAGCAGCAGCATCCTCGTCATCATGTGTTCTTTCCTTCCATATCACCATATTTTGGAAGCCTAGACCTGCCAAAAACAACAATGGTATGTATTAATATCATCCTTGAGTCATTGCAAATCAAAAGAATGATTAAATTTTTCCTATATCATTAGTTTAATTTCTCTGTGGCCAGCACCTCCTGTGCCCCATTGGAGACAAGCGGTGGCACCGCTTGTCCACCATATTCTTGGCGCGATTCTTGGTGGTATCGCCTATCCCGCAAGGGGTAGCCACGGTGCCCGCAAATTGGATTTTAGGGCTTTCCAAATAGGCCTAAAACCCCACAAAATCCCAAAATAAAATCTATGAAATGAAATATAAGGGTCTTAGCTGATACCTGCAACTGACGAGACTGAAAACGGACGGTGGAAACTCCCAGTACCAGCTGTGGAAGATCTAGCTAAAAAATGCTCCAAGTGCTCTCTGCTAGAGGTAAATAGTGAAATGTTTGATTTTTTACTATTTACTTGCCTTATATAGACATTTTTGGGTCTGACCTAGTATAGTTTTGATATTACATCATGTTCTAGTCAAAATCTATTCGTCATAATCCCTTAATGTTGATTTTGGATGCATTTAACACTTGTTTATGAGTCATCTGCAGGCTGACTTTAGTAAAAGATTTGGAAAGTTTGTTTATGAATTTTTTGTACTTTCAAAAAATGAAAAAGGTCATTGAGCGTTTATTAGGACACTTTGTCACAGTCATTGAAATCTAGTATCAAAGTTTTGAGTCCAGTTCAAGTTTCTTTCTAGGCTCGTAAAATATGACATTGTGTAAAGAAACGTCATGGAGTCTTCTTTTCACATCTTCTTTCAGACTCCTTAAACATGAAAAGATAGTCAAGTCCATTTCTAAATCTTTCCAAGCTCATAAAAACTGACATTGTGTAAAGAAACCCCATGGAGTTCTTTTTAAACCCTTTTCAAGCTCCCTAAATATGAAAAGATTGTCGAGCGATCTTGTCTTCTTCACGCTCGTTAAAGTATTTGAAGAGTCATCCATATGACGGTAGGTTATCTATTTCTCGGTTCGGATAAGACTATTTACAAGAAAGGAACACTCCAGCCAATCATGACTGGAAGAGTTCTCTAAGGTATGATTTTATACTTTTTCGAGCCTTAGAGACTAAATCATATGAAAAAGGACCCCCATGGAGTCTTCTTCCGTATTCGTTCAGACTCTCTAAACATGAACGATACCGAGTTTTCTTTCAGTGGACTCCTTAAATTAAACATTGAGAGACCCATTTTGGGGATGAACCCCTCCTCTCTTAGGTTCGTAAAACATATGAGACTAGACTTGTCTTCTGATAAGCTATATCGAGTGTTTGTTACCCTCTTTGAACTCATAAAACCAAAAAGAGGCACTTATCGATCATGATGGGGGAAATGGGAAAGGGAATCATTTTGCAAATAATGGCAGTTGTTTGTCATTACCTTTGAGCATGGTACTTGCCAGCACAATCATGTCAGTCAATTGGGTATTCAGCTGATCTCCATGACGATCCACTTTCATGAGTCATGCCAATCCTTTGATTTTTTCAAAATAAATCATTGTCCACTGTCACATTGTGTATCTGTCCTATCTAGTCATGCTGCCAAGTCGTTTTGTCGTGCCACGCGATATTCAAAGGGGATCTAAAGAAGTTTTACCTCTACAGTCTACACAGTCTTTGTGTCAGTATCTTTGAGTCAGTCATATGGTTACTACATTCACATCATTCCAGAACTATGTTCCGAGTTTCGTGTCATAGATGTGGGACTCATCATGGCCCTCCTTCGATGAGACTATTCCCATCGACATCAGCTCATCATCCAGGAAATAGTCTTAGAAACAATATTTAGTATCTTGAGATCTGTATGCCTTAAAGACAGATTCTCTCACTCTTGACATAGGTTCACATCATTGACCTTTGATCGATAGAATCGACTGCGTGTTCGACATCAGGACATCTATTCACACTCAGTAGATTGTACTAGAGTACCTTGGGAATCATTGACATTAATGGTGATCTCCCTTGCACTTGTTAATGGTTCACATCATTGGCTGGTAATCAAGTGGTTTCTACCATGTTCGACTTCAGATCAATGTAATCACGTGGATAGAATCGTACTTTGTGGTAGACAAGACGGAGACCCTGGGAATTTGTTTAAAAGCGCTCATTGCTTTTCCCCAGGTTGTGATGGAGTTTTGTATATATAGCATGGATCCACATTTTGTATGGTCATGGCTATGCTCAAATTTGTGTTTGTATGACATAGATTTACGTTGTATGTCTGGTAGCTATGTCCAAGTTTGAGTCCTCTATCACATGGATCTACGCTGTATTCTAGTAGCCATGCTTGTTTATTCCACTCATGGATCTACCTTGTATTGGTCTGCAGCTATGAGTTTGGTTACTAGTGCCTATGAGTCAACATACTAATGTACTACAGATGCCTACTTGACTACATACTCCGATCGAGCCAACATTTTCATCTCCTGGCGACGACTTGTTCTCAAAGCTCTCGTTTATCGTATCACTCTAAGACTCATGCTTTGGGGGGCATCCTATTATACCAAAATCCTGTCACCATCATGTGATAAGACCTTTGACATACCTACTTGCCCTGAATCCCAGCTTCTGGAGTGAAGACTATATGGTTTTTATCAGTCTGTCATACAAATTACCAGCACTACACATGCCCTTTTGTCTAGGAGCGGTACCCCTGCTCACACCGCCTTTCATCGATTGTCCACAAGCGGTGCCACTGCCCATTGTCCTTGGTCCATAGGCGGTTATTACTAGAACCACTCTATCATAGAAGGAGAAGCACGGTACCCTAGGTAAAAAGGGAAAAAGAGAAGCTTCTCGAGGCTTCTAGATGATAAGCCTCGAGATATCCCTTATCCCTACTACTGTGGGTTGGTTGAGCTCGAGATCCCTCATCCTAGGATCTTAGAGGCCACCTCACCCAATAATTTCTCAACCATCTCTATCCATTAAATCCCTATAAATATGAGCTCATAGCCATGGTAGAGGGGAGAACACTGAAGGTATTGTTATGCTGTTGGACTGATTCTTGGCCCAAGATCATTTGGAGAGAGCATAGAGAGCTAGAGTCAGAGCTTTTGGGGATGAAGAGTTGGTTTCATGGAGATGCATGTCAACACTAAGGCTTGGTTGTAAAATTCTTCATATTTCTAATGCAAGTTGATTTTCTGTCCCGTATATATTGTTGATGTTTAATTTCAGATTTATATTGCTAGATTCCTTAGTCACTAGCATAGATTAGTAGATCATATTCTGGTTTCTTTGATTTGTTTCATGTTGAAATATTTTGTAGGTACACAGGTGAACTATCGAAGCCTTGTATTCCAGATATCTACAACGTCTAGGGAGAGTTATCAGCCTCTGTGATCTATTTGTTCTGGATCTGAACCATTCAGACCAATGGAACACCTTGCTGTCCACAGGAGGTGAAATATTTCGGTCAACAGTAATGCATTTCTTTTTAAGAAATCAATGAAAGATCTGTATAATTTAGTTCTTGAGATTGTACAAGACAATCTTTTAGTCTAGATTTATAGGTGGGCCCCTTTCTCACTATATGAATCATGTGAATCATGTTTTCAAGTACTGTAAAATGTTGTTTTTTTAATTATTTTAATTTTGGAATTGTGTTTCAATTTCATAAACATTTATCAAAAAATGGTGTTTGAATGGTCAACTATTTGTATGAAATTTTTTCAAGCCTGATGATTGGGTATTTATTTGGGCTTTGATGGTATAAATTGCATAGTCATGTCACTCTTTTTTCCTTTGAATACAATTTGTCGCACCCTTAAGCTTGTAGTGAGAATGAGATTGCACTGGTAATTTGCGAGCCCCATCAGCAATTGAATCATGAATAGTCCTAGTCAACAATCAACTCACAAAGAGTGAACATGCCACAAGTGGGATTTGAACCCAGGTGGAGAGGATAACATTCTTCCTCCCAACCACTTGAGCTAGATCCCATTCACTATAGCCCTGTCACTGTATCTTGTTCAAAGGGTCACGCTTTAAGTGCCTTGGATTGTAATATAGGTCCTTAGGTCTACTGATACCTTCTTACCTATGTACCCATGGATGATATATTTCGCAATCAGCTGGAAGTCTCAATCACCGGATGTATTTGTCATGTTCACAAGCCAAGGAAATTGTTTAATGATTTGAAATTTTGCATGTTTTGTGCATTTTACTTATTTTCATTCCTATGTTTGTTTTGCAGGAAGGTGAAATTCGTTGCTTTGGATAGAGGAAGTCAATCTATAAACAAGGACATTTAGAAATGGCAAAGAATAACTTCAAGAAGGAACATCCTCTAGGTATGCATCCTCCTATGCCTCTTAAAGGTTTACAAATTTATATTTAACTCTTGTGCTTTATCTCCCTCTCTTTGTAGTCACTCTGTTTCTGTATTTCATTCTGTTTGTACAACCCCACTATTTTTAATAGGTCTGTGGGTGATTCCTTAGGAATTAAATGGGGATGGATGTTATAGATGTCATATCTTTCTTAATACAACAAATCACCAACAAAAAGTTCAATGGGTCTTGAGAGTGCAACCAACTGTCTATATTCAAAGGGAATGTAGGATATAAGTACAACTAACAATAAATGAGGGAGTAGTAGGATCTAAGTACAACAGAGGAGGAAAACGCTAGCTCAACATCAGTATCATGGAAATTTTCTAAAGAGTAATAGAATATTGATTTTGTTATAATAATTTGCCTCTTTCTATAGATTCTCCCTCTAAAGTGGTAGTAACCAGGTTCAACTATTTATTATATTTAAAAGGTATAATCCTAACATCACATTTCATAAGGAAATAATGACTGAGCCATCAATAGATACTATCTTTTTTATGATCTTTCCCTCATTTTATACATGCCAATGCATTTCTCCAAAAATCAAAGGGGGTTATTTAGAGATGACCTATTTTGATTTTGTTAGCTCATGCCACATTAGCAGATTACAGATAATGACTATCAGTCACAAGAGATTTCAAGTAAGCCTTGGACATTTATGGCATTCTTCTCTTGATTATTAGGCAAGCATTTATGTTCAACTTGTTTTGAGAATGCTGTTGAGCAGTTTCCACCAACTTCCAACTGATATCTAGTCATTTATTATAAAATTATTCTGATCATAATACAAAAGTGTAGGGATGATATATTGCACCCTTTTATTGCAATGGTAAAATAGGCGCAAGGAAATTCTATAGACTGGAGCAACCCACAAAAACAAAGTGGTTTAGTAGATTGTATTGCAAAATACTATCTACTAAATCTAGTAGTTTATTTTATAGGGTATTTATTTTATTAAAATACAATGGTGTAAATTCATCTTGTATATACACTAAACAAGTATCATTCCAATTCAGGGTTGATTTTTGCGTTTGTCAGTGCTGCTATTTCAATTCTAGGTGAAAAATGTTCAGGGTATTGCAAAGCTTCTTCCTAAAGTTTGAATCAAATAAAATATTACATTACTAAAGTATGTTCTTTAAAATTAATTTCTTTCAATAAATGCCATCTGGCTTCGATATGGATCTTTCCTTAGTATATAGAGGTTTTTGTTTTGTTCTCTATTCAATATTCTAAAAGCTTTAATTTATTTTAAGAATATAAGTTATGACTAATGTCTCTGGTATTTGTGACAGAGAGGAGGCAAGCAGAGGCTGGATGAATCCATGACAAGTACCCTGATAGAATTCATGTAAACTCATGAACTAATGCCAAATTAATAAATCCTTTTATTTTTCGGCCTATTGAATATTTTCTCAGTCAAATAATACAGTAGATATAAATGCAGATAGGTATTTTTTACTACCTTCCTTGAGTCATTTTGCTAGAAAATGAGTGTCTTACTGGCTTACCCCTAAAATATTGCAGGATATTGTTGAGAAGGCAAAGCAGAGTGACATACCAGACATTGACAAGAAAAAGTAAGTACTTATGTATAAAATTATCATAGACATATTTGGATCTTTTCTGGATTCATACTAGCAATATAATTTTTGTTTCTGGGGTATGTTTCATCAAATGATAAATTTTTTATTACCAATATGCTTTTCTATTTCCATTGATTCACCTAGATAGACATTTCAAGTAAGGTTCATTTTCATCTCTCCAATGCTTGCCTCACCATCCTTTTTATCTTCATGTAAGAAATATAAGACTGCAAGGAGAACCCGAAAGATCAAAATGAGTGAGGGTTCAAGGGACTTCAAGGAAGAATCCCAATACCAACAACGTGGTCTATTGTCAACTATTCTAATATCCAAGGCTATGATCAAGGGTGTTTTGAGGTTCTTTCTATCCATTGGTTGTGTGACTTGAAGCCTTCACTACCTCATAGAACTAGTATTGGAGGTTTATTTTTAATGCCTCTTGCTATTGGAGCTATCTAGAGGTTGTAAGTAAGAAATGATGAGCTTTGAGTTAGCAATGTAGGGAGTTCTATATATGAAATTTTTCTGCTAGAGGTGAAGTATCTCCTGAAGAAGCAAGGCGATACATCTCTTGTCCTCCTATTATATGAAAATATTTAAGGAGCTATTACAGTCTCTGAACAAGCAGTGATATCTAAAATTGATTTCATTGAAGACAAGATGTCTAAAGATGGAATGTTCTAGTTTAAGGTTCCTCTAACATAGGCTCATTTTCACAATTTTGAAACTAACCATCAGTCTTTGAACAAGAATAGAACATGCATCTAACATAGACTCATTTTCAAAATTTTGGATATAGCTTGTACTAGAACTTACACTAGTCTTTTCAGCAATTGAAACTAACCTGTACTACTATTTCCAGCTTCTGAAACTAATCTTTCCTCTAACATAGGCTCATTTTCACAATTTTGGATAGAACCCGCATCTAACATAGACTCATTTTAAAATTTTTGGATAGAGCTTGTACTAGAACCTGCACTAGTATTTTCAACAGTTGAAACTAATCTTTCCTCTGCTTTATGATCAATAACTCCAAAGCTGTCACCATCACCATTAAGGATGCAAGTATTTACATACTTTTGATGAAGAGAACTAATATCCAACAACAAAAGAAGACAAAACTCACCCTTGGCCTCTGAAGGAACCAAAAATGTGCTTCCCTTTGAAGTACTATGAAATCCTTGCACCTTTGGGCCAGAATCATTATTAGATAGCCCATTAATATTCATTTAAAAATCTTGACTGCTTTCTATTTTGAGACTTCCATGAACTTGGTATTTCCTTTGACATCGCATTACATTTATCAGTCTCAACAAGGAGCAAATTTGCTAAATTGTGAGGTTTATTTATAATGCCTCTTGTGATTGGAGCTATCTAGAGGTTGTTCGGAGTTAGGTGCAGAAGCAAACATTCGCTACCTTATAACCCAAAAAACATTTTGATAAACCATCATGCAATAACAACCCTATAATCCATCATATACCATCATCAGCTTGAAACCATTTTTTTTAACAATTCTTTAAGCTAGAGTCGTTGAAAGTTGTTGAGACAAGATGTGCCTCAAACTTCTTCCTGTTGCATCGCTTTGTACAGGTGAAAGTTGCATTATTGTCTATGGTGAGTGAGATTTAGTCTTTTGGAGACATTCAAATTCAGAGAGGAGTGTTGTGTAGACTGGTGATTGATGGGAAGTTGTGGATCAATATTGACTTCTGTTGAAATTCACAACACCAACATTTGAGCTTTTTTGAAATGCAAACACTGCAAGCCTTTTTGGGGAGAGATTTATGATGGCAAGGATACCATGGATGAGAAATATATGGAAACCATTTGACAAGAGGGTTCCTGTGCTTTTATTTTTTGATGTAGATTTTGTAGAGGTTGTGTTGAGAATCATTGATATAGATTTTGCGTTGTGATGACAATCATTGTTGACATGTGGAACCAATTCAACACCCCCTTGCACACTTTATCCCATGCTTTGAATCCTATATTTCTGTGACGATGACCTCATTACTTGAAGCAATGGGAAGAGGAAGGCCCCACATGGATGGGGTTGGCTGCTGTAGTGAAGAAATCCTTCAAGAGATCATTTGGGGGGAAATTTTGTAAAATTTGTTGGAGGAAATTGGAATGGACAAATTTTCAGACATCAGCCTTGGCTACCTTGTATATCTGTACACTAGTTTTGGGATGTAATATTTACTGTATTGTTGCCCTAGTTATCTCTTTTAGTTCATTTTGAAACATTCGACATAATATTCTTATTAATATATTTATATTAATTTAGAAAGTTTTCTTTATTGGGCTAAATTGTTTTAAAAAATATTTCACATTTAGCTTTTATGATTTTTTATTTTCTATGTCCTATTTTTCTAGCATCAAAACTCATAAGTTCTATGATGTTACAAATCCTTCACAGCAACACTGGGGACTTTGTTTACCTCCACCAGTGGTAGAGGTTTCCTTGCTTGGATCAGCTTCTTTAAGTAAATTAAGCAAATCACTGGCTCCTATAAGTGACTTTAGGATTTTAGTATATTGTACTTTCGTCCAATTATCTTTAGCATTTGTTATTGATATCTATGCAAATAGCTTTTTCTATGCTTCCATATTAGATTATTTAATATCTTCTGATTCAGTCCTAAATAATCATTAGTATAGAAGCTAATATGTATTTTCTTTAGACAGCTTATGTTTTACTTCAGTGATTTTCTTCTAGATTCTTTATACATGGCTTCATTTTCATTTCCTAATAATATATACTTGTTCATATTTCCATGTGAAACTAGAACACAGGGGGTAATGCTGAGACTTCCCTTGCCAGTGGATCTGCTAGAAGATCAGTTGTATTGCTAGCTAGTGCATCTTGGTATGAAATCTGTTTCTTGTCATGGAATATTTGTTTAGTTTTCCAACACCCCCTGGATTGGTGCATAGTAACATTACACATTAAGTTTAGTGAACATAAGTTTCCATATGATTTAGGAGTTTGTGGTGGAATATTACATATCTTACTGAATATTGAGACATTAATGGTTGTTGCAGGGGCTCCCATGTTGCACAGGAAAAATCATTTAGTATGAGGATCCCAACTATTCATGGCTCCTCTAATCCTGAAACAAGTTCATCTCATTGACTTTCAGTGTCTCCAACATTAAATCTCCCTGCCTTGGTGGTGGAAGTTGCGGCATCAGGGTTGAGTTCTGATCATGGCAAGCTATTGGTCAATAAGGGTGGGAAGTCATCAACATTTATATCTAAAAAACATATTGATGCCAAACCTAATGCAATGAGTGGAACATATTTAAAATTAAATGCACATGTAAATACCCCTGGGGAAGCTTTCCATGGAAAGAACTCCAGTTTAGTTGATCCTACTATGAAATGTAGGAGTCATGAAGGTTTTAAAATTCTATTTAAGAATTCATCCTTTGACACACACAAGGGTTCATCTGAGCTAGGAAGTGGGCACATTGAAACAACAAGAAGTGAAAGAACAGATGCAGCTTCAGTGTCATTTGGTATTGTCTATGTTGGACTTTCTAAAGATAGCTTTCCAATCTCTGTCCCTCAAAGCAACTCTATTGTTCAAAGCAACAATGAATTGATTGTTGTTGCTCTAAATAAAAGCAGTAGAATGCTTTTAGGAAACCATGTTGAGAATTGTCTACAAAGGTCTCCATTTGATGATAGGTATCAAAACAATTATGAAGAACACTTTGCAGAACCATATGGTGAAGGTTGCTCTAAAGCTATTTCTTTAGAAGCAGAGGTGCCTCCCTTTATGGAAAAAGTCCAATTTTCAGTGGATGATTATAGTTCTAAAGATTGTTCTCTTCATCAAAATTATGTAAATACTTGCACCCTTAATGGTGATGGTGACAGCTTTGGAGTTACTGATCATAAAGCAAAGGAAAGATTAGTTTCAACTGCTGAAAAGACTAGTGTAGGTTCTATCCAAAATTGTGAAAATGATCCTATGTTAGAGGAAAGATCAGTTTCAGAAGCTGGAAATACTAGTACAAGCTCTATCCAAAATTTTGAAAATGAGTCTATGTTAGATGCAACCGATAGAAGTACAAGTACTGGTTTTCAAATTCCCGAGAAAGTAGAAATTGCGAGAGATTCTAATGCCAGTTCTGGAAAGCTAGAATTCTTGGAGAATCTGGTGTGTAACATCCTTCTAGAAGTTTATATGAATGGCTCAGATGTTGGAGAAAATAGTATAATTTCAAACATATTTTCTTTGAATTTTGATTCAGATGATAGTGTATTAAATAGTCCTCACAATTTAGCAAATTTGCTCCTTGTTGAGACTGATAAATGCAATGGGTTGTCAAAGGAATTATCAAGTTCATGGAAGTCTCAGAATAGAAAGTAGTCAAGATTTTTATTTGCAAGGTCAGAAGGTTCTATAGAAAGATCAAGCCATTATTCCACTCCCAATTTAGCATCGTCTAGGCAATTGCAGAGGGAGTGGGAAAATGGACAAGATGTTTTGGAAAGCACAAATAGACATGAACTATTTAATATTAATGGACTATATAATAATGCTTCTAGCCCAAAGGTGCAAGGATTTCAGATTACTTTAGAGGGAAGCACATTTTTGGTTCCTTCAGAGGCCAAGGGTGAGTTTTGTCTTCTTTTGTTGTTGGATATTAGTAATTTTCTTTTAATAATTGTGTTTTTCCTCTTGCTAATATGGCATTTACAGCTTTTGTTTCCTTTTATCCAGCCATTTTAAGCCTTTGTATTTTTCCAAGTTTGTTATCTATGGATATAGACTTATTTTTATGGATCTAAATACAAGAGATAACCATTTTCAGATGAGCCTATCTTTTAAGATCTAACACTACACAGGGGATGTCCCTAATTTGCACCGCGACATTACCAATGTCATCTAGGATTTTCAAATATCCCTTGGCCATCTTGCAGACTTCTTAGCATCACTTTCCAAAATCAGTGCCTAAGAGAAAAGAAATATAAGGCCTTAGCGCTACACTCACTCACCAACAGATTACCCCTTACTAAGAGACTATTCAATCTCTAATTCAGCCAAGATTTAGATTTTATTTCTTTAAATTAGCTAGGTCAAACCCTCTCTTACTCTTACTGTCTACTTTGCCCTGCCTCTATCCTCCTGTAGAAACATACCCTATGTTATAATGTTGTACTAATGGTAGGTTTTGAACAATTCTTCATGAACCTTAGACTTTGTACTTTTAAATATAACCCCACACCAAAAATTTTACATTTTGACCATAATAAAATAGGCTTCACAATAAGAGAAGAAACCTTTTGCAGTTTGATCACAACCATAGACCTGCTTATTATGGAACCTTCTCAAAGAAAAGGTGAATATACTTTGCATAATTTTAAGTTTATTAATTATCAAAGCACTAGGTTGTGTTTTAATTTTGATAGCCCATGATGAGGAACATTTGAAACACCTTGAAGCTCATGGATTCTTAATATTGCAGTAGACAAGAGGGAAATTTTTTTTTCTGACTCTTTGTTTTTGATGCAGTGATGGCATTGGGCTTCGAAATCCTTTCAGGAAGGACTCTTCTTTGGACTATGAGAATGATAGTGATGAAGAATGGGAAGAGGTACTCATCACTAAATCTCTTTGGTAAGAGTATTTGTAGTATTTTTATTAGCTTTAGTTACAGGGAAAATTGTACATAGCTCTCAGGAATTAGTTTATCATAAATACTAGTTACTAGTAAGCTGTAATAGTAATAATTATGTAGTTTGTAGATTGATATCTATAATCATAAATTTGTTTGAATATCATCATTGTCAAGCAATAAAAAAATCTTGAAGGGTGCTAGCTTAATGGTAGAGCGTTTGCCTAATTATAGGCAGGAGGTTGGTGGTTCGATTCCTCCATGCCCTATCATAAATTTGTGACTACAAAAATGACTAAATTCGCATATATATGACTATTAGTAGATAATTTCTCGTATCTTAGTTGTATTTAGCTTAGTCATTAATATGTTAACATCTAGTAGTTTATTTAGTCATATATTTGGTCATTAATGGTTGCAATCAGTGACTAAATCAGCAACTAAATCAATGACTAAATCCATGACTAAATCATTAACTATCAATGACTAAAACAATGACTAAATCATTGACTAAATCATTGACTATCAATGACTAAAGCATTGTCTATCAATGACTAAATCATTGTCTATCAATGACTAAATCAATGACTACTAAGTCAAGCTATTAATTACTAGTGAAACATGACTAGCTATAAGATAGTGGAAATTTGCTACTATTAGTCACCGACTCAAAAATAGTCGTTTATAGCCTAATTTTAGTCATTAATTTCTCATTTTCTACTAGTGTTGTAAAGCAGATTCCTTTGTCTATTTAGTTGATACTGAGTTAAACTCCATAGTATTTGTGTCCACAAATATCGAGTTAAGTTAACCTAGGAGACCTATGATCTAATTAAATTCATAAAGTACATTGACAGATAAACACACATAAAACTAATACTTAGTGCAAAATATAGTTTATAAACTATTCTACTACTTAACAATTATAGATGCACTAATACAAATTATATTTCTTTAAACTATAGTGTTATTACTTTTTATGTAAGGAAGGAAGAATTATTTTCTATAAAAACTATCCAACTTAACCCTCGTAAGATCCCCATTTCACAAGGGGGTAAGCAAACCTAAGTTCTCATATCTATACTATCAAAACAAACTATAAATCTTACTATGTTTGCAAACCTCACGTACATATAGGAGTAAGTATTTTATGAGTTCTTTTTCCAAGTCCAATGTTCATTATAGATTAATGTTTAAAAATCTTTCAAGGTTAATGTTTTACTTACATAAATTCTTGCCTAAAACCATGGTTGATAGAAATATAACTCTAGCATAAGCATGGACTTTTCCAAAGGTTAAAGAACTTAGATAAACTACCTTATTATAGTTCTTAACTTCCTACAATGCTCGTTAGGGTTTAAAATTTATATCAAGTGTTATATGTAAAAGAAAATGTTATAACCAAAGTCCTATTATAATTTGTTAACATTTGTAGGATTAATCTGAGAGGTCTTCGAACTATATCAACAATCCACAATTTGCAAAATAATATGAGGATATGTGGTTGAATTTCAATGGATAGGGTTTTGACCTTTTGATTTTACCATATAAGTGCTTTTAAACCATAAAAACTCACATTTACCTATCTTTTACCCTGCTCTGGAAAGAGACGGCCACAGGCTCATGGCCGCATGGCCTGTCTGTCACTCCATTGTGTAAGCTTCCTTGCCAATAGTCGTTCTTCTTCTGCATGTAGAGGTGCATTTGGACACTGTCTTTTGTTATGTGGAAGAAACCTCCATTGTCGTTACCTAGCTCTGGAAACACCATTCCATTCATTATCTTGACTCTGTAAAACGCTTTCATCCATACACAAGAGAATTTGATAGCATGAGCACGGCCATGAATTTGTCATAGTGTGGTCTTGTTAGGTAAAGAGTTAACAGTTTTTCATTGCTCAACTTCGGGTGTGGCATTTGACTCTGCCTCGTCGTGGATTTGGATCTCAGACTTGAAATCAATGCACCATGTTTCCTTATGTTGAAGTTCGTTGTAACCTTAGTTGTAGTTAGGGTTTGTGCATATACCACTATGGGCCTGAGAATCAATTCCGAATAAACATACTCAGTTCTTTTTTTTTTTTTAATATAGTTATAAATCTTTTTGCACCATTATTTATTTACATGAGTTTTTAATGTTCATTGTTTTCAATGTGCATGTGCTTGTAATTGCTGAAGGGTACCATAATCCTCTGAATACCACCCTGCATAGACTCTACGCTACGCATCTACCCTGGTAAGCCTCGGTCCCGCTGAGGTTCCTCCTATAGTGGTGTATGGTGTTCCTTTTGTTGATACTGCCCATTTTATTTGTTTGGGTTCTGCTCGGCCGTGGTTACACTATACTGTGTTCATTTTGGAAGGCCATGTGGCCGATACTGTGATATGTTGTTTAAAATTTTTGAAGCCTTAGTGGTTGTTTTGTAATGGAAAAATTGGGGCTTTTATGGTTGAGACTTGAGAATTTATGGGCCTAGTTTGTTTACAGTTATGTTATTTTGATATTGGCTTTTAAGCCGTGAATCTGTTTGTAAAAGGCCATAGGGCCGTAACTGATATGTTTCAGTGGTACTAGGTTTTAAATGATATTTAAATTTTCTTTTAATAAACTTGAAGCTTATTGTAATATATCTTT
>LPNX010074777.1:18490-106815 GCA_001517045.1 Pseudotsuga menziesii | reverse complement strand
AAAAGAACAAGGAGTGAATACTACCTCCTGAATCTTTATTGTTTCCTGGTTTGAAATATATTGAAGGGTTTTTATTTACTTTTTGTTTATAATTATCCAATCAGTTTTAAGATTGTTCCTTATGGAGGATGTATTGATTTTCATATATTCATTTATTTGATGCTTATGGTTATATAAACGAAGTATGTAAGCTTTAAATTGTTTAAGGATGAAAAGAATAACCGCTCTGCTAGTAAAAGAGGTGGTAATGTTGTTTATAATTTTACAGTTTCTTTCAATTAGGTTTTATTTATAAAAACCTAAATTTCTCTTAGTTTAAATACATAGTTAGTATTTGATTTTGATGTTATCCTAGTTTCATTTTACTTAGTTTTATGATGAAGTTATCTTAATAAACTTCTAACCTTGTTTTACTATTTCTTTTGTTAACTTGTTTAATTAATTTCTATTTTTATAACATCTTTCAATTACTATAATAATAATAGACTTATAGTAGCTAGTCTATCTACTCTGAAGGTAAATACACAGACTAAGTAAATTTATACTTTCAGATCTCTTCCTAATATAGATCTATTTATGTTATTCATAGTACTCTATCTAAATAAAAACATCAAAATATAGAAAGAAACAACATACATATGAAAAACTCTTATGAAACCTGTACTAGGTGATAAATCACATTCATGCATACTTCAATCAATTCTTTATCTAAAGTTAATCTAACCTACTGTACTAGAGTACTACCTTTGAAAAACAGTGTGGAAAAATATAGTTAGGTATTTTTTTTATCTATCAGTAAAACTAGTAATTCTTCTAATCAATTACCCTAACCTATCTAATCCTGCATTTAACTATCTTTTCACAGTATAAGTATTTCTTTTAACCAACCCTATCAGCAACAAAACATAATCATAACATATCATTGCTTAAACTTAAACTTTCCAGATAACAATAAACATTTAGAAAGCTAGATAAAACAAGTAGAACCTAGAAATGTAGAAGAGGTTACAACAACTTAAGGAACCTATTCCTCCCAACCAACTCCTGGAGAAAAGATGGATTGCAAATCTCAGGACCCCCGATCTCGTCTCCTGGTCCACCTGGTAGAAGTACTGGGTGAGAGATGTAGATGAGAAATCCTATGCAACTCTACTAAGTGTTTAGAAGTCAATCAATTCTACATGCTATAGCATGAACTCAGCTTAGAATAGATGCACTAGTTCAGGTCTTCAGCACTTTCCATTCAAATCATACTTCAACTAGTCCCCTCCATCGAATTTCTTGTGCACTTCATTCACTCAGAATGTTCATAAGTCAAGAATGAGCAGCCCTAGTTGTCTTCAATGGGAAGTTTTATTAGCATGCCTAGGTCTTTTGGGTCAGTTTTCACTTAATGAGCCACCGACTCTTGTTCCACTTTCTTGGGGAACATGACCACAAAAATAGGGAAGTTGCCTCCTGCAACAGCTAGAAGTAGTTTGAGGATGTTGCCAAGTGTCAATCTGCTCTCAACCCAGCCTTCTCCACCAAGTGACCAGTAAAATACTCATTTAACAACTTCCTTAAGCTGTTGTGTCACCTTTCATTTATTTATTAATTAAATATTCAGCAATTACATTCAATTATCCTTGACCCCACTTGGTCATTAATTACAAACTTTATAATTAAATATAACATAATGTTTCTTAAAACATAAAATGTTTTGCGAATTGGGGCATGTGACATCACCCTTGTTTTTTCAATGTTGTATTTAGGTATGAACACGGGTCGGGATCCTCCCTATAACTAATGTTCCCTCTCATCCCTGACCACTGCCATTTTCGATTTTGGTCTTCTCAACTATCGATTCTCATAACCTTGGGTTTGCTCCCTGCTTCATGTTGGGATTCTCTAGCAAACATCTACAGACACTTTTAGAACTATACCCCCTCTCTTCTATCATGGAATTGGGAAGCAACAAACACCAAATTATCAAATTTCAACCTCACAGAACAATATGTTTGTAGTCTAAATAAATTGTTTGATGTTTTGTAAAGCAATATTAATTTAGATTTTTTTGGAAGTTGTATACCAGCTTTGTTTATGAAAGAAGAAGGGAATATTCATGGAAATACCAATTAGGTAGTGACATAGCAAGAATAAAAAGACTGCACAATTTTTTAAAGATAATTTGTATCAATTTTGTAACCTCTTTTCGGGAAGGTTTTCTAACCTATCTGCATTGCTTCTCCCCCCTTTATAGTAATGCAAATACTCATTCTTGTGAAAAATAAAGTGAGTTTATAAACAAAGTTAAATATGGAGGGTAAGTTTTTTATACTATTTACAACTTGACATTCTCATTGTGCACCCATTACTACATGGACCAACCTCCACCTACCATGTTGCTCCTTAGTTACTTTTTATACCTTTCTTTAAAAGGGAACGACTTTAACATCCAGAATCAATTTTTAGTTCCATTTTTCTTAATTACCTATTACTTTATGTATTTCCATCTAGATAGTCACTTTATTCTTTTGAAGCCATCTTCCTACACATGGTAATATGGTTATTCCAAGTGATATCCTACTTACTAGTTCAAACTATTTCGCATGGAAATATCATATGGTGGATTTACTATGAAGTAGGGTATTTTACCACGTTATTTTGGAAACAAAAGTTTCCCTTGTTCAACCATTAAAGAGAGCCAAATGGGATAATAAAAATGATGAAGCACTTGGATTATCAAAATGTCAATTTTCAATAATCTATAGTTTCACCTTCAAGAAATTAAGAAACTAAATGTAGAATTTCAAATCATGGGAATCATTTTGGAAAACATAATGAGATTCACACCCACCAACTTGAAACCAATTGGATACTTTAGATGAACAAATTAGATATTTTATTATTACTAATATTTGCAATACTTATTCTTTTTTTGTACATACTTTCAGTCCACCGAAGAAACACTTTTTAGTTATGGATCTAATTATAAAATTCCCTATTTTGAAGCATTTTGTGATTATTTGATTAGAGAGAAAGATAGGATTTTGCATCTTGGAGGATTAGTGTTGAAAGTAGATTTAACAAATCCACAGCAACACAACAAAAGCAAGGCCTCGAGCATCCAAACATAACAACATTCCTAAACCCTCTCAACCAACTCCTACTCCCAATGGTGATAAATGAACTAAATCAGAAGAAAAGAAGATTAAGGGACATTGTAATTTTGGTGGGTGAGATGGTCATCTAGAGTCTAAATGTCTTAAGAAGATGGAAGCCTTAGAAGTGGCAATGAATAAGAACAACACCTATTCATTTTCCTTCTTCTAACCCTTCTTCTCCTAAACATGGTCTTTATTCTTCTATTTTTTATTTTAATGCAACACCTACTTCTTATAATGGGTATCTTAATGATTCTCAAGCAGATTATCATAAAGAACAAAACCATATTTTATGCTCTTAATAATTGTAAAATCAAACAAATATTTGTTGGTGATGATAGATCTCTTAGTGTTGTAGGGTCTAGAACGGTTAAGCTAGATAATGGCCATTTTGATTATGTATTATGTGTTCCAATTATTTCTTGCAAAATTTAATCAGTGTATCAAATCACTCATTTATTTTAAGGTAACAAAATAAAATTTTAAACATGCCAAGTATTTAAATTGTCATCAACATGTCATAGGAACTAGAATTGTTGATGATATTACTTGGTTGTAAATATTTGACAACTTTGGAACATCGTCTCTTCCATTATTTTTTATTTCTCATAGTAATGACATGAGAAAACTTTAATATGAGTGATTTGGTAATCTAAACTATTGTTCACTTCAACAAATATGTAAGTAGAATATGGTGATTGTTTTCATCCCATTTCTTATATATATATGATATGTGGTCCAATTGTGTTCTCAACAAACACCATCAAGATAGTTTTGACAATAGTGCATCTTGCCATGCCTCAACTCCCTTGCAACTTGTTCATAGTGATTTGTGTGTTATGTTTCCTTTTGTTTCTTTATTTGGGTTCAATTACTTCTCGAATTTCATTGATGACTTATCCAGACACACTTGGTTTTATTTGTAAAGACTTAAGATTGAAGTTATCCACATGTTTTTGGTCTACAAGGGCCTTGCAAAAAAAAATATAGACATCAACTTCATAAGTTAAGAACAAATACTAGAGGTGAATATGTTAACAACAAAATTACAACTCACTGCACCAAACAAAGAATTCAGTTGCAATATATTGTTGCATATACACCATAGTAAATTAGTGTTGTTGAGAGAAAGAATTGAACATTAAAATAAATGACAAATTAAATGATAAAATCTAAGGAAATAAGTTTTCATTATTGGATGAAAGCCATTAACCATGCAAATTACATAGTTTATTGCATTCCCACTAAGGCTTTAAAAAGATATAACACAAGAATAAGTATGGAGTAAAATTAAACTAGGCGTAATAACTTTTTGTGCATCTATATGTAAAGCATGGGTTCACATTCCTTATGGATAAATAAACCATTACAACCTAAGAGTCGAAAGTTATTTTTCGTCGGCTATTCTAAAGATGTAAAATGTTATAGACTTCTTCAACCTCATTATAATGAAATTATTATTAGGATAGATATCAGGTTTGATGAAGGTATCTCGAACTACATGCCTAAATAAGTGTTTGTGGCATCTTCAATCTATGAGCCATCTTTTTTAAATGTTCCATCTTTAACTCGTGAGCCATCTTTGGTGAATGTCTTATCTTCTATTCACAACTTTTCATCAATTAATCTTATTCTAGTTTCTTATTTATATGATTATAGTGAGGATAAAAATCCACCTTTTCCTACTCACCCTCCTCCAACTGAGTTCACTGAACACACACTTGCACCAAAACCACAACTTCTGAAATGTGTCCATACAACAAAGCAAGGAGTTGGTGGTCTTGTTAGTGATCCTTCATATCAAATCTATATAGGTTCATAGTTCCAATAAGACTTTTATCCTTAGGATCAAATTTCAAAGACTTACGTTCCAAAAATATTTGTAGAAGAATCTAGACATCTCAATTCCGATGCAAAGATGAATGAAGAATGGCATTCCATAATGATGAATGATATTTGGGATGTTGTACCTCTTCCAAAAGGAAGGAAACTTGTCAAATGTAAATATGTGTATAGAACTAAGTATGCATTAGATTGAAGTATTGAAAGACATAAGGACTTGTTAGTTGCCAATAAATTTTATCAAATAGAAGGTATTAACTACATTAAATCATTTTCCCTTGTAGTCAATATGAATTCCATCTTCCTTTTTTATCCCTTACCGCTTCATATAAATGGGATTTTTGTTAAGTTAATGTAAAAGTATCCTTATAGTGTTGGGGGGCAAGGATTTACAAGAAATTTACATGAAACAACCTCATGGAATATTTAGAATGACTCAATTAGTCTTGTTTTCCACCTTAAGAAATCTACGTATAGCCTTAAAAAATATCCTAATCCTTAGTCTGCTAAAATGGATAGCTCTATTCTTGACATTAGATTTTCTATGTGTCGTTCTAACCCTAATATCCATGCCAAGAAATTGGATAGCCATCTCATAATATTTTTTCTTTATGTTAATAACATTATCCTCACTAGTAGTGACCCCAAAATTTTATCTCATGTGAAATATAGCCTTAAGAATAATTTTGAAATGACAAACTTAGGATATTTGCATTATTTTTTTTACCTTAAAGTTTTGCAAACCAAGGATTGCATTTTCCTTTCTCAGTCTAAGTATGTATGCAACATTTTTTGTGGATTTCATAAGGAATTTTGTAAACCAACCCCATATCATTTACAATATGCAGTCAAGCTTGTTATTATCACCTAGACTACACCCGACGTAAATGCCACTTTGTATCTTTATTTAGTTCGTAGCATTTACATTTGACTCATACCCATCATGATATTTCCTTTATTATTGATCTTGTTGCATAATATACATGCAAAAACCTCATGAGAATCATTATAAAGAAATGAAAAGGACAATTTAGTATATCTAGGGTATAATTCAGTTTGAGATACATTACAGTTTAGGGGGCACTCCTTTGTTGGTTGGTTTCATTCATTTTGTTAGGGTCCTACCCTACCTTCCTTACTTTAGGAGTCATAGTCATGCATTGTATACAACCATCTCTTTGGGACAAGGCCAAGTAGTTAGTAGTTAAAAATAAATGTAAAAAGGCTCTCTCTATTAATTAAGACCCACAAGGGAGTTGGTACTTTTTAATTATTTGACCATGTCAATTAGTTGGGGTTTTGGATATGGGAATACTATTTAAATAAATATAAGGTTCTGAAGGGTTTTGTCGATAATTGTTGTATCATAACTTTGCTCAAGTGAAAGGTCACCCAACTTTAATAGGCATGTGAACATTATTCCTGGAATCTATTTTCATAATAAAAGACTCATTACCAACAATATTTATCTCTCTACTATCTAATGTTTCTTATTTTTCACTATATATTATGGTTTATTGCATCTTAAATATTTGCGTATCATGTGTTGTTTTAAGGTTTAGAGCTAAAGAACACCATAAGTGGTATCAAAGCCACTTTCAAAGAATTTTTTTATTCTAGAGACATGGTTTCAACATCTTTAAATAAATGTAGAAATATGTAGTTAACAAATAAAACCATTGTTGGGGAAGCATACATGCAAATAATACAATTGGTACTTAGTCATGTATTACCCTCGTATGATACAATTATTGGAATCCATTGTAACCTATGTTCGTATCCCTTCAAGTAATATTGCATCAAGCAACACCTGCACACAAAATTTCACTTCCATGTACCCCAGGGTATATTGGAAGTCCCTTAGACCACCTGAAACAATCTATAGATAATACAATTAGCCATATTGTTATTATAGTGGCACTGAGAAAAGCACTTGGGAATATACTCTCATGTACTTGGGTGGTTGAGATTCTTTAGTTAGGTCCCTCAGAGATTGGGACGAGTACTACAGTTAGACCCTGCAAGTCTAATAGAGAGTTATAGAAATAGATAACCCCTTATCCTTAAGATGATGGAAACACTCATATCTACATCTTACCAATTCTATTTATACCTCTTTTCATTTAAACAAAATTGAGACAGTATTCTAGAGGAGTTAGTGCAGTACAATGTAGTAACTAGATTCTCTATGGGGTCGCTGGCTAAATTCCTACATCTTTGCATCTTGAAGAAATTTTGATATTATGTTAGTGTAGTAATGTTTAGACAAGAGTAATAGTCCCACTAGAGTAAAAAAGGATTAGTGGTATCATAAACACTTATGTGAGACCCATCTCAAACTATTCCTCATATCATGTTGATCATTTTGATATATATCTCTAACAACCCTTTTTGGGTTGTCCTGAAAAACCCTTATTTACGACCTTTCCTAAGATAATCCTTGCATTGTGCTGATCATTTTGATATACATATCTTACAACCCTTTTATTTGGACCTAACACATATATTGTTTCAACTCCAATGGTATAGACATGTATCCAAACAAACCAAGGAAACCAAAACAACTATAGAAATCAAAGAAACCATAGAGACAAGGAGGCAACAAACCAAAATCAACCCCAAAACATCCAAGCTAGAATAGATATCATCCACTCCATGCTTAGATCATCGAAATAATCACTAGACTAGATCAAAAGTAATAGGGTGAATGACGAAGTAATAGGGTGAATGATGAGACATTGATTGATGTTGTATCAAAACATGTTGGGTTTTCTATATAACACGAGTAGCCCACCTATGAAGGATTTGAATTGAAGAACTTGTCTCACAGTATTTTCCCAGAAGCACAATCTCACTCCTTTAACGATAAAACTTCATGGCATCTCTTTCGAAATATTAACATATGTAAATTTGATGGATCTGAGGTTGGGTTACCTAAATGGAACATTAATTTTCTATCCATGACATTAAGGATGACCTACAGAAGTTAAATATTGGGGTTTTATATTTAGATTCCAAAGGATGGAAATGGTGGTAATGGTACCAAAAATATTATCCTCACTATGCTTTTTGGAGACAATTTGTGAAGATCACCCATAAGTGTTTTGATCGTGAAACTCAATACTTGGGAATTTTAACCAAATTGCACTATTCTAGCATTGTTTTCAACTATATCACATCATTTGAGCAATTGGAAATTTGTACAAAAGGCCTCTTTGATTCTTTTTTTAGGGAATGTTTCATCAGTAGCCTCAAAGAGGTAATTCATGTGCATGTCCTTATGAAATGGTCATCCATTGGGTTGGAAGCTTGTGACAGATCTTAAGAATTTGAACTAGTGACCAATACCCAACCAAAGCACACTTCATTTCCCACCCAAACAATGTCTCCCATGTCTCCTACTCCCAACAACCCCATTACCCAGCCTCTATGAATCCATAAATTGACCCCAGATGCCATGGTTGAGAATCAACACCTTAACATTTGATATAATTGTGATGAAAAATATTTCTAAGTTCCTAAAAATAAAGATACATGCTAACAAGAAGTGTATATTTCATTCGTTTATCATTTACTTCCCTATTGTTCATGTTTACCATGTATTAGTTTGCAGGTCATTTTTTAATTTTACCCGAAGTTCTATCCATTTATGATTTCATGGGATGTGCTATCCAATTTTTTTTAAGTATTATCAACTTGAGATCCTATTCTAATGGTGGCAACATGAATAATTCTAGATCCACCTGCTAGGCATTGAATTTCCATTGAAGATCCTAACATATCTCTCCCTCTTCTTCCTCATCCTCTAACAACTTTTCTACCTCTTTCTTTGGGATATCTCCCTTGTTGTAATTTTTTGTCTCCTTCATCTGTCGTGTCCTTTATGATCATTGTCGACTATGTTTCATCTCCTACACCATCTTACTGCATGCACCATCTTCACCACCTTGTTCAAGGCTAGGTGGGTCTTCAACAAAACATCCATTGTTTTGGATCGTATTATGTTGTCTCTATCGCTACTTACTAGTGCTTCATCAACTTCTTAACTATATATGGATATAAAACACTGTGAGGTATGTTGGGTCTATATTTCATTTACTATATATGATTATGTTGTTACTCAAACTTTCTTCTGATGCTTATGTATTTTAATTTGTATCTGGAACAAGGTATGTTGCATATGTTGCTACTATACATGACATTGAAACGAAGGTTGATTCTCTTGCTTTTAAGTATGCCTTTAATTATGCATATGTTGTAACTTTGTGTTTTCTTGGTTACTATCACAAAAAAGAGTCTATATTCTAAATATGTTTATCATACTTAAAAATTGCTTCCTAAGCAGCTTGCATGGGGGTGGGATTTCACTTCTCAGTTGTCTGTATCACTTTGGCTGTAGGTTCTTAAGAATCTAGTAAACCTGCATTTATTATGTGCAATTTCTTGTAGGTGGGTCAATTTTTCAATAAATACTTTTTTCTCTACACGAGTTGTTGTTATCTTCCTAGAGAAACTCATCATTTCCACCATGCTTTTTGTGTGCACACTTGCAAGTAAATCTTTTCACATTTTTTTATTATCAATTTCCTAAATTTATGGAAAATTTTGTCAAGTAATCCATAGTTGAAAATTGGAGTCAACTAAGTTTAAAAATCATTGCAATATCACTCTAAACCTTTTGAAACTTGTTGTTGGCTTCCTCACCCTCCCTTTGTTCAAGCGAGCATCATCCTTCAATTTCTAGTTTAACTCAAGTTGTTCTTAGGTCAACACTTTCTACAAATATTCTTCTCACTTTTTAGTTATGGCTTGCAAGGTGTAATATTTCAATTTTAATTAGTTTCTATGATTTCAAATGCTCAACTATGCCACTCCAAATGCATGTCCACTACACTTAAGAACCTCTGCAAATAATAGGAATGACATATCTGATCACTTCTTACCTCTATCCTTCTTGCCAATGTTGGAAAACATTCTAGGTCATGTCTAGGTCACTTACCCATCCATCCAACATATCTTCGATTCTTGTTATCCATCAACACAATCCATAGATAAAGACAAGAATTAATTATTCCCCGAAAGTTATAGATTCAATACTTTTAAATAATATTTTAAAAACATAAAAAACATTGAAGACATCGGTTGAAAAACCCAAATGAGCCACATAACTCCCAATAAAATATCTGAGTACTAAAATAAACACATTTTAAAATTTGAACATAAGCTAGAAACTGCAAAGTTCCAACAACAAAAAAGAATAATGTACAATTAGATTTAAGATATTCTATGAACCATATTTTATACTCATTAAATAATAAGATTTCAGAGAATGTGCAGTGCATTGGGAATTGGAGCTCAATTGATCAAATAATTTTATTTTCAATGGGAAAATGCATAAATCCAACAACAACAAAATTATGAGAAGGTACCACAATAGCTCATAGTTAATGAGGGAAGGATTCAAAGTAGTGTCTGGTTGCGAGTGTCACTGGTCAGCCAGTGTAGCTTCAACGAGGGTGATCTCGTGACCTTGGCAATACAATGTAGTGCCAAACAATCAACCAATGTAGAATGCATTATCTCCTAATCAAAATTCCATCCTTTATCAATGCATTATCTTGCAAAAGATCAAACCTCCTTTCACTACACATTCTTTTGGCATGTTCACAACCTACATAAGCAAGAAGCATATGTAGTTACATGCAACGATATTTTATTGAAATGTGAAAGTTCGGTGTCTTATCGAATCCACTATTGTTACATGTTAGTTTGGATAATTAAGCAATACAAAACACGTAGCATCGGTTATACTTTTCAAGAATACGTAAAATGATATGTCATACATCACTAGCATGGAATTAATAAATGGGTGGTTTTACCTCTCTAGGGAATAATTTATCAAACATGGAATCTCACATGTAAATAGTGTAGAAAAGTTGTATGTGGTTGCATCCTTTGCTTCGTTTGACCTAATAAGATACAAACTTTGATGGGTAGATACAAACATGCATGTTGTTGCCACTCAGATTTGCACGACCATGGACATTTGTAAATGTCACCCCTCTCTCCATGCATGTAATTCAATTCTATGAGCAAGATGCATGCAATTCCAAGTTTAATAATGGTTGTTTTAATCAGAATTTAGTGCAGCACATTATTAATTTTAAGGATAATAAATTTCTTAAAGTGTAGAAATCTTGACAAATCTTATTAATTCTTAAATTTGCAACCATAAAATGTTTGGCATTTTTTGTGAAGATATTTGTTGGGTCAAATAAAGTCTATTCATTAACCAATCCAACATATACATTTGTTATCTATCTCGGTATGTATACTTTCAGTGTTTCTGCAAAATATATGCGGGTACAATTCCTCAACCTAATGTTGTAAAAGAAATTATAATTGCAATGCAACTAATGAGATGAAGTAGAAAAAACTCAACTAAGGATGAATTCCAAAAGTAAAACTCTTATCCTACTAAAAACCCAAACCAACACACTGATCCTTGTTCCTAACCAACTCTTAAGGAAACTTTGTTGTAAATCAAATGTAGTCCAATCAATTCCAATCTCATCCATACAAGACTAGTCCAAATAATTAATTATACACTCCCAAAAATAAAATGCAGTGTTCTTGATTAACAAGTGATCAACTAATGCAAAAGAAATGTTAGCAAGATAAATCAAATCATGAACTCTCAAAATAATAGTCAACATCATATCTATTGGCATAAGCCACCTACAACACCACAAATGATGATACAAGCTTGATCCTCAATCCCACAAGAGGTTTCAAGTGTGTGTGTGTGTGTGTGTGTGTGTGTGTGTGTGTGTGTGTGTGTGTGTGTGTGATGGTCATGGTAAATTCTGCAAGTACCTCCCCATGATCCATGGATGGTAAATACGGTAAACCATTGACCCTAATCAAGAACCCTAAAACCAAGGGAATCAAGAGAGTCCAACTCGTGACCTCCCCAACTTCAAAAGGAAATATCTCACAGATCTGGCTCATGGCCATTTAAGCTAATCCTCAAGGATTACACACACACACAGAGTAGTCAAAACATTATGTGAAAATAGTCCTTTGTTCCATAAACAAAAATATCTTATACATCAATTAGCATCTCCATCCATAACTATAGTGTCCTGTGGAGTGTGATCAGATCATATCTCCCCCCTTTCCTACAAAATATCTTTTCATGTATGTGTTGATGTATTTGCAACTTCGGAATGTATTCATCCATATATCTTATGTATCGTACCCTGATGTTTATTCTGGGATGTGTCTATAATGTATTTGAGTCATGTCATGCCCCGATGTTCCTATTGGGACATTCAATAATGTAAACAAGTCATGTCAAGTCATTATGGGTAACCCTCCTATTGATCAAGGGTTGAAGTCGATCAAGGGTTGAAGTCCCCGCAGTTGTGGGTCCCTAGGGTTATTAGACTCTCCTAGAGAAGTTGGCCCTAGTGAGTTATTGTCAAGTCAAGAATTAGTAAAAATAGAGAGTGAGCCTCTCTATTTATCACACATTCACTCACACTTAATTGTAGCACATAGATGAGGGAGAAGAAGTTGTTGGGACTAGAAAGAAAGAGACTACTGCTGTCGGGAGATCATCTTATTGTTTTTAGGTTTTTCTTTTGATGTTGATTCTATCTCTGAGGAAGTTGCGGGGTTTTCTCCTTTATGGTTTCCCTGAGGAAAAACATTGTGTTCATTGTCTCTTGTGTTTGATCGCTGTGTTTGTTATTCGCTCAGTTAAAAATCCTAATATAATGCTAGCTTGAATGATAAAAAACTAACATGGTATCAAAGCTAACCTGAGAAGAAGACACTCTGTAGCTGCAAAAACTAGGGCTTTCTACTTCTTGGATCTCTCTCCACATATTTTCATCAAAAAAAGGTTGGGATGGCTCTCCTCTCTAAGGCGCATCTTTTTGTTGAAGCAGAATCTGATTCTGAGCATTTTCAGTTTTTGACCTGACACTACTGCCGAAAATTAGGGCTTTCCACAGAAGTGGAATTTTTGAGTGAGCCCAGGCATGGATTGATCTCCTCCTCAAAATCGAAGTTTAGAGATCAAGATCAAAGTTTTTGGTTGGACAGAACTTCGGAAAATTCAAACCCTAATCTGCTCCTGAACCAGCTCTGTATAATTTCAGCTCCAGATCTAGATCCGACATCTTAACCTGGTAAGATCTAAATCTTTTGTATTTCCATTTGAGGTTCTCAGTTAAGATGTCTCATCATACCAAGCTTGATGAAAATCTTGAGGGAGCTGATAACTTCCAAGCCTGGAAGTATAGGATCTCCCTGGTCTTGGAAGAAAATGAGTTGGACTCCTATATCAATCAGGAGGTTCCAGTTCCAGAGGGAGATGAGGCTAAGGCCTTACACAAAAATAATTTGGTCATGGCTAAGAGGATTATTTCTGATTCAATCAAGGATCACCTCATACCTTATGTGTCCTCCCTAAAGACACCTAAATCTATGTTTGATGCCCTGACCAAACTGTTTGAAGGAAAGAACATAAACCGGAAGATGGCCTTGAGGAACGAGTTGAAGAATGTGAAGATCCAAAATGCGGAGACCATACAGTCATACTTCACAAGGGTCTCTCAAATCAAAGAAAACTTGAAGTAGTGGATGAAGAAGTGGAGAATGCAGAGATTGTAATGACCACCTTGAATGGTCTCCCTAGATCATGGGACTCCTTTATTCAAGGAATTTGTGCCAGAAAGAAGCTAGTCAAGTTCAGCAGACTATCGGAAGAATGCTCTCAAGAAGAAGCTCGAATAGCATCTCAAGAAGAAAATATCGGAAGTGAAGATCAAGCTCTCATGGTACACTCCAAGAAAACCAAAAGAAGTTCTCATCACCCCAAAGGTAAGCACTTTCACAAAGATAACAATAGAAAATATTTGTCTAGAATCAGATGTTATACATGTGACGAGAGAGGACACTATGCTAGAGAATGTCCTAGAAACAAAAATGTCTCTCACAAGAAGAAGGGAAACCAGAGAAGACATCATGATCATGCTGTAGAAGATAATGAACCTTCCATAAAGAGAATCAGACAAGAAAGTGATGATTCCTCAAGTGATGAAGAATATGTTTTGATTTCCACTCTCACGGGAAACATTACACATGGAAGCAATGATTGGCTTATAGATAGTGGGGCTTCCAAACATATGACAAGATTCAAAGAATCCTTTATGAAACTATTAGAACATGAATCACCACACAAGGTGAAACTTGGAGATGACTACCAATATCCAATAAAAGGTAGTGGGGAATCCTCCTATAAACTAGACTCTGGAAATTTTATGACAATGAAGGATGTATTGTTTGTACCAGGACTAAAGAAGAACCTCCTCTCCATATCTGCATTAGATGCAAAAGGCATGAGGGTTGCATTTGTAGATGGCCAAGTTCTCATGTGGCCAAAGGGAAAGACTATTGATGATGCAGTAGTAATTGGGGAACAAGAGGGAGGTATATACAAATTGAAGGGCCATCTAGAACAAGCCTTGGTCCATGACACAGTAGAGCCAAATGAACTTTGGAATAGAAGGCTTGCACATGTGCATTACAGAACACTACCACTTGCAAGAAAAGTTGTTGAAGGTCTTCCAGAAATTCAAGCAAAACATGATGGAGTTTGCAAAGGATGTGCGAAAGGAAAGAACACAAAGAAGACATTTCCAAGTAGCAAGAGTAAGGAAAAAGGAATCTTGGAAATCATTCACTCCGATATATGCGGTCCAATGTCATCAAGTTCATTAAGCAGGTATGTATACTATGTTTCTTTTATTGATGATTTTTCTAGGAAGACATGGATATACTTCATGAAGAACAAAGATGAGGTATTTAGCAAGTTTAAGGAATTCAAAGCCTTGATCGAGAACCACACAGAAAAGAAGAACAAAACCTTTCGATCAGATAATGGTGGAGAATTCACATCAAATAAATTCAAAGAAATATGCAAAGATTCATGGATTAAGAGGGATTTAACTACTCCATATAATCCACAACAGAATGGGGTTGCAGAAAGGAAGAATAGAATGATCAAGGAAGATGCAAGGGCTATGCTTCATGATCAAGATATTCCCATGCATCTATGGGCAGAAGCTACCAGAACAGCGCTGTATGTACAGAACCGTACTCCACATAGAGTACTCGAGAACAAGACACCCGAAGAAGTCTTTTCTATCAAGAAACCAGAAGTCAGCCATCTCAGAATATTCGGCTATCCAGTGTACATACACATTCCAAAGAAAAGAGGACAAAGTTAGATCCTTCAGGAAAGAAAGGTATATTTGTGGGATACTATGAAAGCTCGAAGGCTTACAGAATATACTTCCCAGGATTCAAGAAGATCGACATCAGTAGGGATGTAACATTTGACGAAGACTCGTCTTACAACAAATCCAGAAAGAGACCTGCTGAAGAACCTGAAGAAACAGACGTACCCAGAATTCATGACACAACCATGAATGAAGAAATTCAAGAAGAAGATTGAGAATTAGAAGAACCTCCTCCCAAGAGGAAACTTGATTGGGTATGAGAAGGTATCCAAGGTGAAGAAAGATATGGGGCTCCAGAAGAAAATCACAGAAAATAAAAAGAACCAGGTCCTATTCTGGTTATGTAGCCTTATTATGTGACTTCATTGATAAAGAACCTTCCAACTATGAAGAAGCGACAGAAAGGAAAGAATGGAAGGATTCTATGATCGAAGAGTATCAATCGATCATGAAGAATGATGTTTGGGATGTTGTCCCAAGACCAAAAGGGAAGTATATTGTAACTTCCAAATGGATCTACAAGATCAAGCATGCTACAGATGGTAGCATAGAGAAATATAAAGTAAGATTTGTGGCTTGTGGCTTCTCCTAGAAAGAAGGAATAGATTATGAAGAAACTTTTTCACCTGTAGCCAGATACACTTCCATCATATCAATACTTGCTCTGGCTGCAGTGATGAAATGGAAGATACACTAGATGGATGTCAAGACTGCCTTCTTGAATAGTGTAGTAGAAGAGGAAGTGTATGTGGAGCAGCCACTTGGTTTTGAGACACATGACAGGGAGACTCATGTGTGTAAATTGAAGAAAGCCCTGTACAGTTTGAAATAGGCACCAAAGACATGGTACGACATAATTGACAGCTTTCTATCCAGTTTGGGATTTACCAAGAGTAAAGCAGATTCCAACCTTTACTACAAAGTTGAAGATGGTAACCTAGTGATACTCCTACTGTATGTAGATGATCTGTTTGTAACAGGTATGGATGGGTTGATTTTTTATACAAAGAGGAAGCTTGCTGTCGAGTTCGAAATGAAGGACTTGGGTATGATGCACTATTTTCTAGGCATGGAGGTGTGGCAGAATGCAGATGGAATTTCCCTGGGACAAGGGAAGTATACGGTAGAGATCCTGAAGAGGTTCGGGATGATGGATTGCAAGGCCATGACCACACCTATGGCATCGAACCTGAAGCTATTGAGCGATTCTTAATTAGAGTTGGTTGATGCTACAATGTATCATCAGATGATTGGGTCCCTGATGTACCTGACAAACACGAGACCAGATATTTGCTTTGCTATGAACACCTTGAGCCAATTCCTGATAGATCCGAGACATGTTCACTTGATTGCTGTAAAGCATATACTGAGGTACCTGAGGGGTACAGTTGATTATGGGCTCAAGTATGAGGTGAATCAAAATATTAACCTAGAAGGTTATGTTGATTCAGATTGGACAGGCAGTGTCATCGATAGGAAGAGCACTTCAGGGTGTTGCTTCAGTATGGGATCAGGTGTGATCTCTTGGTTTAGCAGGAAGTAGTCTTGCGTGGCACTGAGTACAACTGAAGTAGATTATGTCGCAGCTTGTTCAGCTAGTTCTGAAGTAGTATGGATGAGGAAGCTATTGTCTGATTTATTTGATCTCCATTTGGATGCTACTTGTATATATTGTGACAACCAGAGCTGTGTGAATTTATCGCAGAACCCAGTGTTCCATGACAAGTCAAAGAATATCGAGATCAAATATCACTATATCAGGGATATGGTGCAGAGAGGAGCAGTGAAGCTCCAGTATGTTGTGATGGACGAACAGATAGTTGATGTGTTGACAAAGCCATTGGCTAGAGTGAATTTTGAATACTTCAGGGAGAAGCTTGGTGTTTTCCAGATTGAGGTTCCCTCCAAAGGGAAGTGATGATTCGGTGAGCCATTCTGACATGGTGAGAGGATTGGTTCCTTCCATGGTTAGATGTAAGGGCTGAGCCATTTTGTCATGGTGAGAGGATTGGTTCCTTTCATGTCAGATATGAGTACTGAGCCATTCTGATGTGACTGTAGGATTGGTTCCTACATGATCAGATATAAGTGCTGAATTCCATTCTTTGAATGGAGGCACCTGGTCAGTTACCAGGAATACTCAATTTGGGGCTAAGTGCCATTCTGATATGACTGTGGGATGTGTTCTCACATGATCAGATATAAGTGCAGGGCCTTTCTGATGTGATTGAGGGATGTGTTCCCACTTGATCAGATATAAGGGTTGATGCCATTCTCTGGGAGAATGGAGGCACCTGGTGAGTTACCAAGAATCCTCACCTAGGGCTGGGATCCATTCTGATGTGACTGTGGGACTGGTTCCCACATGATTACATGTAAGTCCATAACCTTTTCAAAGATGATAGTAGGTGTGTCCTATCATGCTGGTGGATGTGAGTGCTATTCTTTTTCACATATTGTAGTAGGTGTGTCCTACCATGTTGGTGATTGTAAGTGCTGTGCCTTTTCACAGATGGTAGTAGGTGTGTCCTACCATGCTGGTGATTGTAAGTGTTGTGCCTTTCCACAGATGTTAGTGGGTGTGTCCTACCATGCTGGTGGATGTGAGTGCTGTGCCTTTCCACGAATGGTAGTAGGTGTGTCCTAGCATGCTGATGGATGTAAGTGCTGAGCCTTTCCACATATGATAGTAGGTGTGTCCTATCATGCTGGTGGTTATGAGTGTTGTTCCTTTTCACATATGATAGTAGGTTTGTCCTATCATGTTGGTGGATGTAAGTGCTGGGCCTTTCTGACATGGTTCTTGGATGTGTTCCTCCCATGGTTAGATGTTAGTGTTGGGCGCGCCTTTCTGACATGGTGTTGGATGTGTTCCTCTCATGGTCAAATGTAAGTGCTGGGCGGGCCATTCTGACTTAAGGTCAGATATAAGCGTTGAAGAAGATCTACATGGAGGATAGGCCTACAACCAACATGAAAAAGGGCTGGCTCTGTAGAACTTCCTGTGAAGAGAAGAATCATGAGATAGCACCCATGATGATGATCCAGTGATGATGATCAAGCAGTGATGATCCAAATTGAGTGATGATCTAGATCCAATAATGATGTTCCAGTAATGATCCAGATCGAGTGATGATCAAGATCCAATGATGATGTTCCAGTGATGATCCAGATCCGATGATGAAGATGACATGAAGATGAAGATGAATTGAAGATGAAGATGAGGAGAACTTGATGATGATCCAGTTGATACAGAGAAGAAGACCAATGCTGACAAATTGTGTCAAGAGAATACCTTCCTAGTTAAGAGGGAATGTTGATGTATTTGTAACTTCGGAATGTATTCATCTGTATATCTTATGTATTGTGCCCCGATGTTTATTCTAGGATGTGTCTGTAATGTATTTGAGTCATGCCATGCCTCGATGTTCCTATCAAGAGATTCAATAATGTAAACAAGTCATTTCAAGTCATTGTGGGTAACCCTCCTATTGATCAAGGGTTGAAGTCCCCGCAGTTGTGGGGCCCTAGGGTTATTAGACTCTCCTAGAGAAGTCGGTCCGAGTGATTTATTATCAAGTCAGGAATTAGTATAAATAGAGAGTGAGCCTCTCTATTTATCACACATTTACTCACACTCAGTTGTAGCACATAGATGAGAGAGAAGAAGTTGTTGGGACTAGAAAGAAAGAGACTACTGCTGTCAGGAGATCATCTTACTATTTTTAGGTTTTGCTTTTGGTGCTAATTCTATCTATAAGGAAGTTGCGGGGTTTTGTCCTTTATGGTTTCCTCGAGGAAAAACATTGTGTTCATTGTCTCTTGTGTTTGATTGTTGTGCTTGTTATTCTCTCAGTTAAAGATCATAATATAATGCTAGCTTGAATGGTAAAAATCTAACAGTATGTGCCATCTATCAATAGTATTTTAACTACTATATGTAGTGGTTGGTAGCCTGAGGAGTGTGTTTTACACATAACTCCCCCCTTTCCTATGCACATAAATCCTCCCTCTCCTATGATAGATCACTTTCTAGATGTACCTTCTATCTGTGGTCATATATCTGCTCAATGATGTGGTCTTTTTGGACTAATAAGTTCTTGTAACAATTATTTTCTTGATCAAGCGGTCTCCACCCTGTCTCAAGCATGTTATTCTCATTTTGATGTTGAAGATTTCAATGCCTTAGTTGATGAAGGGCACCCAATGATCCTTGGTATTTATCCATCCCTCTCATCCTTTTCTTTACCTGGATTTCTTCCAAAACTTCCACCATTGGTGGAGTTAAATGGGATGGATGTCAGGGTTTCACCTCCTTCAAAGTATGCCTTGACTTGTATGGAATTTGGCACGAGTTTGAAGACTAGATTTGTTTCTGCATAGCACCGCTACCAACTTAGGCCTCAGAATCCAATGTGCTCTGGTCACATGGATAGCTCTCTTGGTGGAATCCTACAAGGCCAATCTATCTGCTATCATCGTCTAAGAGTTTGTTTCTCCACTTTGGCTCTAGCTAGAGATCAGATGGTTCAACACGTAAAAGTTGGTCATCATAGATCTATGAAGGATTCCCTTTGCGCTTGGTTATCTGAATCTACACCCATAATATGGAGGATCTATTTGGACCTTGGGGATGCCCCTTTAAATTCAGCCCTTTACTAGTTTTGTTGGGATTCACCTCTCTGGTTTTTTTAAATCCAATGGCTTAAAGTTATGATGCTATGAAGTATTTTGGTATTGTCAAAGTTAGAAATTTTCTTTGGACATTGTTTAATACTCAGTTGTGACATGTTGCTACTTAGTGGTATTTTTGGCTTTGTGGTCTGTACATGCATTTTTTGATGTAAGGCTATGCCTGAGCGAATGTGGTTTTACTATTAATATAATGAAATTACGCATTTTTCCTGTGGAAAGAATATATAACTAAACTATGTCTTTAAATTCAATGGATGGATACAGACAAACACACTTAAAGAAAGAGCTCAAATCATTATGTGAAAGGACCCATTTGCTCCACAAACAAAAATATCTCAGACATTAATCTAATGTCTGACTAAATTATAACATTACATTAAATGGATTTATATATACATAGAGAGAAGTGTCGAATCATTATGTGAAAAGGAGTCCATTATTCCATAAACGAAAAATATATTATACATCATTGTACTTTCTAACTAAATATTAAATTGTCATTATTATTACTTAATATTGGATTCTTGTCACACAAATAAGGGTCCTCACATATTAATTTGATATATGGTTATATCATGACTATTTAAATAGATCGTTGTCATTATCATTGTTGTCTCCATCGACGTTGTTGTAGTTGTGAATTGTTAAAGAGAAAAATCACTATCTTCTCTATCTGAGTTCAAATCCAACATTTAATTTTTTCAATTGTTATCAAAACCAGCATTTGCACCAAGACGGTAAAAATATTGTGTCTTTTCGCCAGCCAACCTTTGTTTTTTACATTGCGAGAGTGCATATTAATAGTGAGTTTTGAAATTTTAGGTTAAGACATTACAATTGAGCTTTTTGGGGGTTTCGATTTTGGATTATAAAGTGTGCAAGAAATGATTGATGTGATGCACTTTGAATATTTTCGAATAGGAATACTTCCAGCTGCACAATGTGTCTATTTTAGAAGTACCAATGTGTAAGTACAACAGATCCCATGTCATTGTGACACAGGACCCCAAATTTTACATACAAAAATTACTTGGTAAGACTCTTCGTAAAAATTAAAGGGTTTTATTACGATTTTATTTGATTATTGGGATACTTTAACTTACCCAATTTCCAAAAATTTATGTTTGATTTCTTTGTTTTCAATGCAGAATGATGAATTTTTGTTTGGATTTTTTTAACATCCCGCAACCCGCAAATCCACAACTTGCGGAGTGCGCCAAACCTTTTCATTTGCAAGATGCGGGAGAGTTTTTATATGTGTTAATTTTATTCAACCCGGATACCGCATCCCGCAATGTAGTAATGTGTTGTGATTTTTTTTTCTGCGCTGTGATTTCTGCAGAGTAATGTGTTGATATTTTCTACCAAGCTTCAACAATCTCAGCTTCAGCCATATTGTTTGTGCATAGATGTATATAAATCAATATTTGTCTTTGTTTATGTTCAACTCAAAGGTGGTGTGGCAAGGAAAATGGATGAAACGCTGCCAGTGGAGGTAGGTGGTGTGGCAAGGCAAGACAAAAGGATGAAATGTTTTGGTGGTGGCCGTGACGGAGGTGGTGATGGATTGAAATTTCCTCTTGCGGTGACTGTGATGTTTTGAACTTTTGAGAGACTCTGATTAAGAATTTTTTTGTTTATGCTCCTGCAATGGCTCCTCTTATGGATAAATCAAACAGTTACGGTGAAGAATACCCCATGAAATGAAGGGATTCTGCCGCCGCAATTCTGCATTTTGCGGGATGCATGTTGCAGAGTTACTATTATTTTTGTTGGGTTTGTGTCTTCTCGCAACCCACATCCCGCAAAATGCGGAATTGTGGTTGCGGAGCTAATTGAATCAAGTTTGTACTACTTTGAATTCCCGCATCCCGCAACCCGCAAGTTGCGGAATGTAGGTTATGGAACAATTAATAAGCGTGCAAATTTTGTTTTGATCCTGCATCTCGCAAAGATGATCTTGCAGACCTTTACCAACTAACATTGTTAATAAGATTTTTAATATTAAGCGTTCAAAATCTTTTGAAATGTAATAATTATAATGATTTTTCATCTCTGTTAGCATAAAATTACAGAAATTTATAGCGTTGAGCACTCGACTATCTATTGAATTAGTTCATCTGCTTCCCTAGTTGTGTGCAAATGAAAGTGGAAGAGCCATTACTGAAATAAATAAAACTTGAAATAATTACCATTATTATCTTAAGTACAAAAAAAACACACTAATTAAACAAATAGACTTTGAAATAATTTCTTAAATGAATGAATTGAGATTCACTAAGGTTTGCATCAGAGAATTGCTTATACAAATGCTTTCATAGCTTGGGTTGTACGGGAGGATAGCAAGTCTAGCAGCAAGAATGAAGTCCAGAATCCCTGGGTTGTATTGGTTGTCTTGAATATGAGAAAATTTGTCATTGTCAAAAATTTCATAAACCTTAAACCATTCAATTTGGTAGGTTTCAGTGATTCTACGACTAGTAGGTTTCAGTGATTCTGCCACTAGGTTTCGGATCCTTGGTGAACATATCCTTTTCCAGGTTTTTGCAGCGAGTAGATCTTGCCATTATTGCAAATTGGAAAAACTGTGTTTAAAAGTAAAAACAACGAGAAGCAAAAAATAAAACTAATTCAGGATTGACTACAGCAATAAATTGAATGAACAAATGACCAAAATACTAACCTGTAATCGAACTAGACTGTGATAAAATTGCCTGGTAAAATTAATGCAGAGCAATAATTCACGTAGATAAAATTCACGCACCGCAGTAATTCACAACAGTAAAAAAGTGGTAAATAATTTGTAAAAGAACAACCTATATTTATATATTTTATATGCGTCAAATTAGGAAATCAGGATTAAAACAAATGGGCAGTCGAGATTAAGCTTGACGGGATGCGGTTTCATAACAAGATATTGCAAATATTTTTTTGATTCTGTATCCCAAGTACCTGTGAAATTATATAGGCACCCGAAATTCGTGCAATTATAAATATCAAGCTCCCGCAACCCGGATTGTGGGATGCAGGAACGAAAAATAGTACAAACTTGATTCAATTAGCTCTGCAACCCGCAATTCCGCATTTTACGGGATGTGGAATGCGAGAAGACACAAACCAAATGAAAATAATAGGAATTCCGCAACCCGCATTCCGCACACTACGGGATGTGGGATTCGGGTAGATTAAAATTAACAAATATACAACCTCTCCCGCACCCTACATTTGCGGGATGTGGGATGCAGGTTTGAAAATGAAATATCAAATGAAAGGTTTTTCGCACTCCACAAGTTGCGGATTTGCAGGTTGCGGGATGTTAAAACAATCCAAACAAAAATTTAACATTCTGCATTCAAAAAAAAGAAATAAAACATAAATGATGTTGCAGTTGAAGCTGCAAATAAATTTATTGACACACATGTGACAGCTTGGAATCCTCGTAATTTCCAGTTGTCCACATCTGACTCACACCATTCTACTACAAAATATCAATCCAGTGTTGCATCACCATCGATATTTGCATCAAACTACTCAGCTGACTCTGAAGAATTTGTCAAAAGGCACACCAAATTTTCAGAGCCAATTTTTGGCTACGTGCACGAGTCCGCAACCTTCAATGTGGATTGTGGGATCTTGAAGTTTATAATTTGTCAAACTTTCATCCCACAATCCACCATTTGTGGCATGGGGGTTGCGGAATGTCCGACTCGTGCACACAAAATATCTTCGCATAACACATTTTGCAAGATGTAGGATGACAAAATTATCGAAATTTGTTTTTGCGTGTTCCCGCAACAAAAATCACAAAATAAAAACAGGATAGTTAATAAAATTTACAGAGACGCTATCATTTATTTCCATTCTCTTTTTTCACCTGTGAGAGAGGTTGTCATTTATTCCCATTTTCTTGTTTCTTCCATGAGGAAGGGTCTAATTTCTTGCCTCTACTGTATTTTTGAATTTTGTGTTGTTTAAATTATTGTTCTGATTTAGCATTTTAATCTTTATGTTGTGTGTCACTTCATTTCTTTTTGAATTTCAATTCCTTTTATAATTGAGACAAATAGTACCTAGACAATTAAGTAATACACCGAGACACAAACTCGAGGCATCAATTTATCCGTTTGAAGAAAGTGGCAGGCTTCTAGAGGTGTTTGAAACATAAAACCTATCGTTCAATTTATCAATTTAATTTAATATTATATTATTAATTTACCATTTAGCATTTAGTTTCTGCAATCCAAAAAGGTAAATTGATAATCAATTTATCAATTTACTTTTCAGAATGCGGAAAGTAGAAAGTGGAAACGTAAATTGATAAATTGATTATCAATTACCTTTCCACTTTCCGTAGGATATACTGAGAGACTCCTATACTGAATAGGTTAAGTTGTTCAAATGTTGGATAAGTTGTGGTTTTTTAACAGTTCAAGAAATGTATTTTAATATGATTTTTATGGAGAAAAGATTTGAAACAGTCACATTGGATAACTGATTGTTGAAGTTCAGAATTTTTTAATCAACTATCACATAAAAACACATCAAAACTCAAAAACGAATGTTGGCTTATGCAAAAAAAAAAAAAATGAACACAAACCTACCATACCCTAATGTCCAGAATAGCAAATGAAAGTCCAAGAACCATTAAATACATTTTAAAGGTGGAGATTATACACATGTTTGTTGAACACTTAATTCTTAAAAATGAGCATTTTTTAAAATTTTAAGTAAATTCAGGATGTGTATTAAAACATTATGAACGTACATAAGAAATATAAGTCATGACCCTTTTTTATAGTTTTGCGACATATACAGAAATACTATGTGTTCAAATACAAACATGTCAATGTTCCTTTTTCAATTTTCGACAATTCGGTACTAGGAAATCTATGTCATATGTTTTGCAATAAGGAACATACTATATTCCAATATCAAACTTTGCAACATAAGCAGAAATGCTATGTGTTCAAATAGGAACATACCGGTGTTTCTATTTCTGAAATTTCGAAATTCGAAATGTCGATTTTCATGCTTTATTTTCACTGTTTGTACTTAAATGAAGTATTTTTATGCATATCGAAATAACGAAAGAGATGATAACAATTTAAAATATGTCCAGTGTCGTTGTTTGCAAAGTTAAAAAAATATTTGCAAAGAACAATATTAGCGAAAATTGAAAATAGCTAAATGTTAAATGTGAATATGTTTTGGAATCTCAAAACTGGGAAATCGAAAATCTGTTAAGTAGGAGATAGGTCATCTTATTTTTATGAACGGACACTCAATTTATACACAATGATAATGTTGAACCAACTAAAACATGGAAACATTTCGATAGGTTTCCGTAGGTAAATTTGCAATCGTTGTAAAGGTGAAAAGCTTGCAAGTTTGAAGAATGCTTTAGCAGTGTAAAAGACTTGATGTTGAAAAGACCTGGAATGGAAAGATGCTTAGTTGGGGTATTTTGGTGTAGAGAAATCTCCATCTGTGAGAAAGATCAAAGCATTTGATATCCTGTTTAAAAATATATCGCATAGTAGCATATTAGGAAATCCTGAAGAATAAATTTGTTGCAATTTCATTATTCATCATGATGGAAAATAATTGAGAAGAAGGGTAAACATATAATGATACCCTTTACCTAAGTTGGAGCAAAATAGAATGAAATTTGTAATCTTCACTAATCCCATGTCTCTCCAGAAACTATAGGCCTTTCGTTGCAAGTAGCAGTATAAACTTATCTTCCCATCTCTTCCCATTCCGGGCTTTGATATCATCATGCTGTGAGTTTTTTCTTTGGAAGCCATGAGAGCGGAAGTAATGACGCTGACGAGTGCAGTTTTTGTGCAAATAAAAAATCATAAATGAGGTCCAAATGATTTTTTCCTCAATAGGAGGATCTATTTATTCACTGAATCTTACAAATGTAATCATGAGTTTGGGAATTTCATGATGTAGTATATATCTATAACTTGGTATTAACGTGGTTTGTATATAATTCCGTTATCTCCTACAACATGCAAAAGATCACATAAACGGTGATATGAAAGTTGGGAATGGGAGTAGAATCCGAGATGTCAAATATATTGGATTTGAAAGATTTGGTCTTTGAAGTGGGTGATACTGACAATGATTTAATGATCAAGCAAGATAGTTCACATATATTATGTCATCATATTAATCGTAGAAGTGATTATTACCCTCATTCTTTGGAATTTTGCTCAATGATCTTAGACAAAACTATTTTATACACAATGACAATGTTGAAGAATCTTAAAAATAACAAAATGCGTCAATAATCATTATTTTTATAATACAAAAAGGTGGTAAACACCAAACTGTAATGGTACAAAGTGATGTGTTGGACATTTATCTACGCTACAATCCTCACTCATTTCCATATATTTTTCTAGCTAAATTTCTAAACATTTTCCTAGATAAAGTGCATATGTTTTTGCACTTCATTTGTTCTTTAGCCCCTTCTTCAAAAGTAGAACTCCCAAGTTATCTTCCCATCTCTTCCCATTCTGGCCTTTAGTATCACCATGTTGGCAATTTTTTCTTCGGCAGCCATGAGAGGGGAAGTAATGATGCTCAAGAGCCCAGTTTTTGTGCATATAAAAAACCATAAACGAGGTCCAAATGATATTTGCCTCATGTTGAGGCCTGAAAAATCGCAGGTAACAACAGTTAGGGATTCTCCCTAGTAAACGTTCCCAACTAGCCCATTACTATTTGGTATGGGGAATCTGTCCGGTTAACAGTCCGGCTACTGTAGGTCAAGTAACAAAATAAAAGGTTTTATCGGTTACGGCCGGGTCCACCGTGTATGTTTTTTAGTTTTTGGTATTTAAGTATGAGATGCAAGTGCCTATCTAAAAAATGTAGATTGATAGAGAATACAAGGAGCGGTCACAATGTGATGCGCAGGTTCTTACCTGTCGTCTTAACTCTCTCGCATCTAAACCACACACAGCAAGAAAAAACTAAAACTAACTATCTAACCTATCCCTAGGGAGCAAGATTATTATTCATCAATGAGTAATGTATTTTTTGCATGCATTAAGAAAAAATCACAGATAGCTGTTACTTATTTCAAAACACATGAACATTTATAGATATATGAACAACCAGATAGCTAATTGTTTATGAACAACATTCATTACTCACAATGGAAATTTCATAGAATAAACTAGAGCGCATTCATAACAAGAACATAGGTTCAAAGAGTTAGAACGATCTCACAGTTAATGGATAACAGCTGAAAATGAAATAGTTCACATTCAACAAATCCATAGCACAGCATTTGAAACCTTCCACAAAACTTTCTCCAACAGGAAACTTGTAATTTCTTTATTGCAAAAGGAAATAGTTCTTCTTACAACATACTCTCACAAATCTATCTGGGAAAAAGTCCCCTTACTATCTAACTCTCCTATACTTATACTACAAGAAAAACTCTTGGGCTGCCCTTCGGTGACCTTTGGGCTCCCCCCCCAACCATTCATTCTCACAAATTTATCTTTTAGTGAGTGCTCATGATTCATACAATACATTACATTTCAGATTTAGATTTTAAGAGCACTTTATAAAAAGGGACCAGCTTGGTAACAGATGAACTTTTCCCAAGCCTGGGCCTCTGCTGCTATTAATCTGTTTGAGATCTCAGACCTTCACTTTATCCTTCCTTTTTCTATCTCACTTTTTTATGCTTCATTCTCTTCTTTCCTTGCGGCCTCCCTTCTATTTTGACTTTTAGATATATCTTGCTTGCAATAGTCACCCTGTTATGAACATAGCATATTTTAGACCATCTAGTCTTTAACAAAGTAATACAAACTGCAATAATACATGCATTCTGTAAAATGAACTATAAACAATATTAATGCATGAAAAGAAAAATGATAAGGCAAAGAAAATCCTGCCAGCTGGGTCTGGAAAACCTCTAAGCCTACTGTCCCACTAAAACCACAATCCCGATAGAATAAACTCTTTATCTAAAAACGAGTTGCATCTGAACTAACTCGAAACCTTATGAAGAAAGCATGAGCCGAGATAATGCAACCGACACTCCTCAAAACACCAAACCCCCAAACTGCACTCTTCATCTCAGAAAACCTTGACTCGACCAGCACCCATGGGAAAATTCCACCATTCCATAAAATAGAGTAACAACACAACAAAAAGTTCCACATTCAACATAAAACATCGGCCGTCGGAAGCTTCGGGGACTATATATCAACAACCAAAGGCTCAATGTTGCCACCGTATCGGCAATGCAAAGGACTAGTTCCCCGATCAATAGTCAAAAACCATTTCGATTATGAAAATAAAGCATCACAAAGTAAAAAGTTGGTCAATAAAATCAAGGCATCAGCGAAAAAATAGAAATTACCATCGCGACATTTATTAATTAGCTTCTGCAGCGGTGGCTACGTAGAGAACTATGGCCCCGATTCACTATTCAACTGACCTCCGAAAAACCAAATTAAAAAAAAGTTAAGTTCCAAAAAACTTTCAGCTGGCCAGCGATAGAAAAAATTTGTTTCACCTCCGAAACAACGATGGCAAAGATAACTAAAGTTTTGATTCAAACATAAATAGACTTTTGATAGCAATGAAGGAAATCATTCAGATCAAAGGACATCATTTTCAAATCAAATTTAAACTCCACAGTCCAAAGCATTGGCAAACAATAGCAACAATCCCAATTTGTAGTAGAACAAAAACAAAGTTCAGCTATCCAAACAATCCCAGGAAAAATGAAATTAAAAGGAGGGTCCAAAATTTAAAAAATTTGGGAAATAGTTGCAGCTACAACACCTCAGTAGGAGGCTCTATTTATTCACTAAATATTACAAATTCTACCATGAGTTCGGGATTTTAATGATGTAGTATATATCTATAACTTGGGATTAATGTGATATGTATATAATTCCATTATCTCTTGGAGACCATGAAAGATCACTTAAACAATGATATGAAAGCCCACAAGGGGAGGAGAATCTAAGATGTGAAATATGTTGCAGTTGAAAGATTTGGTCTTTGGAGCGCATGATATTGACGATGATTTAATGATTAACCAAGATATTTCATATATAATGATTAAGCAACAAGGATATCTTTATACCATCAAAAGAAGGCATCGATAAAGTGACAAATGTCAAGTTTACACACTATGGGATAACTTAAAGCTGACAACATGTGAGGGTCTGTGAATCTGATGGATTCATGTGGTGGATTGAATGTACCCACAATTGGGAGGTATAGATGAAGGTAGGTTACAGATCGAGGGTCTGTGTTGATTTCATTGAATTAAATTGTGCAGATAAAGATAAGAAGCTGATCCATGATGAATATAATTGGAGAAGCAAATGAAATATATGTGGTTCAAGATCAGATGATGAACCAAATCTCTCACTATGGACGAAATGTCCTGATGAACATGGTACAGAAAGGACATTCCCACATATGATATGTTTTTTTCTGACCAGTAATTGAGTCCCTAGACACCATTCACAACATTCTATAGGTCAAGATTATGTTCCTAGCATCGTCTGTTGTCCCAACTCCAAGGATCCATCATGAAACTTATATATTTGAAACAGTAAATCTTGCCTCTACATGAAACAAAGAAATGCGGCCAGCTGAATTTTTTCTTATCCCACCTGCAGCATTTGCAAAATGGCAAGGAAGGTCAAGTCCAAATGCCTTGACCCACGTGGGAAACAAGGCGGGAGAACACCTAAGGTCTTATCCATGGCCAATGCGATAATTCAATATCAGAGAAGATGACTTGACTGGAATTTCTACAAGGAGTGAAGATCATCTCTCACTTGTCAATTGTACTATTGTTATGATTGGCAGTTGTCATGTGTATAGCTATGCTGGTAAGGTCTTTTCCAGTCTGTCTGGATCACCCTATATAGCGCCATCGTCCGGAGCTGCTAAAAAACAAGGATGAATGAGCACTGAGAGAAAGGCCAAAAGTGAAATGGTTGTATGGTTCCACAAGCTCATTTGTTAGGGGGTACTGATGGTTGGAAAATATGAAATTATGTTCCTTTATCATCGTGGTTGTCTGCACTAGGAAATTGCCAACCATCAAGGCCTGCACGTGATGCACTTTCAATATCCCTGAATAGGAATACTTCCAGCTGCACAATACAACGATTTTCCTATCTCTAGAGTGTGTCCCCAGAAATCCTCGAAGAGGTCACGAATTCCAAATTCCTCCTGCATGGGGACCATGTTCAACGACAGGCAGTTAGAGCGAATGCTCGTACTGGGCTGGCGGGTGTCCGAAGTCTTCATCACTTTATTTGTAATTCCCATTTGCTAATTTTCTCTGAGGTGGTGATGAGGTTGAGGACATACTCCACTGTATTGCATGTTGGAGAGCCTATTTAATGGGAGGTGAGGAGAACAAGAATGCTTGTCTCCAAGAGCCTTCGCACAATAATGTTACTAGCACATAGGGGAAATGTGGACAAGGATGAGAAAAAAAAGCACATAAATTCCTTTGGTAGTAGGAAACCATGCAGAAAGGCATTGTTGAGCATGAAACACACAGGAAGGGAAGGACACGTGGCTCAATCAATAGACTGACGAGTGGTTGAGCCCAATGTGCTTATTGCATCCAATGCTATACCTTTCTGTAATTTTATGCTAATAGAGTTGCAAATTCATTATAATTAATATATTTCACAAGATTTTGAGCGTTTCTAGGTTTCAAACCATAATCATATCATAATATTAGTTGGTTAAGGTTTGTTTATCATTATTTTATTCCAAAACAGTGTTTTCTTATAACAGCAATCTTAATAGTTTATGGTTAAACTTGGGGTCATAATAATTCAGCTACAGTTCAGGATCATTTGGACTTTGAACGAAATGGAGAATTATAGATGTGATGTTCAACTTGGTTTTGAATTAGCTAACTATACCAACATTGAGGAATTGCTATGGATTTGGAGCAGATGGCTAGATTTCCTTGGATATTAGTTTTATTTAGATTTGTCAATCTGAATTTGATGGAAATCTACTTTTTGTAATAGCGAATTTTTGGAAGGCAAAAATTTGGACAAGACTTTGGAAATACCTCTGTTTAATTGAGGTTTTGTAATTTTGTGCAAATCTATTTAATACAGTAATGATATTTTTTCATGTCTCTTTTGGTTTATTTGATTAAGTTTCCTTAATGAATAATGATTTTTCTTGTTTCAGATGATTCAATATTATTGTTAGTATTTTATGATCAATTAGTATATTTATTCACAGCCTTGTTATTAAATCATGTACTGATAAGCTTTTAATAAGGCTTATTTTATTAAAATATGTATCCTACAATATGGGTACATAATGAACTTTAATGGATCATATTTTCGCACCATGAACATGATTACCTCAAATACTACATGAGAAAATACAATAACTATTTGCTTACTATCTTAATATATCTATAAATTTACATATCATACTTTTTCTTAAAAAAACAACTTACTCTATCAAAGTTATTTTACAATAAGAAAATGAAATCACCGTTCAATAGAGTAACTAGATTAATTACTATAATAAACATATTATCCATCATCCATAAATAAAAATACATGTTCTCAATATAAACATGTAAATCATACCACTCTATTTATATTAAAATAAACATTAAACAACGATACTACTTCTTGCGAAAGCAATAGAGTTGTATTCCTTCTTACTAAAGCTAAACGTACACAGTTCTCAGGCAAGCGTAGAAGCTTAATTTCATGGAATGTAAGAACACTGGTCAATTTCAAGAAAAAATAGAAGCACCATTAAAAGTGAAGGTTTCTTCTGGAGAAGTTCTGAACCTGCGACCTTTTTGGAGAACGAATATACATCATATTGCTTTTTAAGCTAAAAAAATAACAGATTAATAAATTGTCATTCCGTAACTTTATTTCCACAATGTACACACTTTTCCTTCATCAGTTCCTCAATTCCACAATTTAATGGTATTATTGATAGCATTGATCCAAATGAAAACGGAGGCTATGGCAATGCCAATCTAGTATGTGAAGATATCCAAAGACGCCAGCAAAATAGAAGAAAGATTGAAAAAAGTTCTGCAAACATTTGATTTATTTATCATAGTAGGGTATTTTAAGTAATTACATTTTTCTAAGGTTATAAATAATAATGTTCCGCATCTCGAATCCCGCATCCCACAATGCGGGTTGCAGGAGCTTGAAATTATTATTTGCAAGTTTTCCATCCTGCAACCCGCATCCCTAAATTTTGGAATGCAGGATGCGGGATGGAAAACTTGCAAATAATAAATTTCAAGCTCCCACAACCCGCATTGCGGGATGCGGGATTCGGGATTCAGAACATTATTATTTATAACCTTTACAAAAATGTAATTACTTTAAAAACCCTACTATGTTAAATAAATCAAATGTTTGCAGAACTTTTTTCAATCTTTCTTCTATTCGGGATTCGGGATTCACGATGATTTTGTCCGTTCAGATTTTAATGTTGTTCTCGATGATCAGCAACAAAAAATCCGAAGGGTTTTCGAGAAACAAAGGATTATTCCCCTTCAACTCACTCCAACAAAGAGACAATTGTGCTCATTGCTTGTTTTGGGATGAGGAGAGTAGAGAATACGTCCTTCATGCAAACACAATCCTGTAAATCTTGGATACTAACAAAATGTTTTAGTTGTTACCATTGGCCTTTTGAAATTATGTATGAAATCCTCAGCTCTTTTCTGGAGCTCTTCAAGAAGCTATGAATCATACTGCGGATAAAATAGTTGATGAAGCACACTGTAAGTCATCTGATCTGCTCTAATTTATCTAGATCGACACTTAGATATTCAAATTTTGGAGTCTTTCTATCCTAAGTAGGTTTGAGATCATTGATGGCCTACTTGACATTGAGAATACAAAAGGAGACAACCAACATGGTCAGTTGGAAAGCATCACAAAGAAGTTATTGGCAAGGGAGTAGGTAGAGCATTCAATTATGATATTGTGGAAGTTATCGACATGAACGATGAGAGCATTAACAAGGTTGTTTATAGTCACTGGAAGGTGAAACAACAACAGCAGTAATCAATGTACAACCATGATATTACCACAGAATAATGTCATTGACACCATGTCCTACATATCAATTAGGTTTACTAAGTTGGCCATAGTTAGCATCTTTTGGGGAATCCACAATTACCAGTGTTGGAATTTGATGGCCTCCTCCAAACATTGAGAAAAATCCATATAGTGGCTTAAACTTGAACTTCAATATTGTAAATACTTTTTATTCATATAAATTTATATTTCTACTGTAAATACTTGTATTTTTAACAGTCGGTTTTTCGAGATGCAAATCAAAGTTGGGGTCTGCAAAAAATGTCACGCGCCCTTTGATGGAAAAAGGACAAAACGCTTCAATAGGGCTGTCAATTTTAAACGATGCTAACCTTTGAGGCTACTTGCATAGTTGGGAACAGAAGTCGTCATCATTTCTTGTTTTTGTAGTTATGAATGCAAAATATCTCTTTAGCTTATCCTTTTTCAGCCTCTATCCAAACTTTTTAGTTTGTCAGGTTATATTCAGCTTTCTCTCTTCAGCATAATTCTAAACCTTTTGCTTTTTTAGACATTAAAACTGATGAACTAACGCCAATTTTGTCATGGTTGAGCGGTAAAGATGGTGACCTAACATTTTCTTTCTTTACCATAATTCAAAACATTTTGTTTTTTTAACATTAAAACTATTGAACTATTGCCAATTGAGTCATGGTTGAGCGGTGAAGACAGTTGCCTGTCAGGTCACCCACCAACATTGATTTCCACAAAAAGCGGTTGGGGTAGGTGTCGATTGGGCCAATTGTAGCTCTTTTGAAGTTCAAAGGAAACAGATTTCGAAACAAAACTGGTGAACTTATTTGATTTCAATATTGACTGGGCTCTGGGCTCTAAGATTTCTGATTTTAATTTTGACAAGCCAAATGTAATGCTTCTGGAGTTTAATGAAGACACTTTAAACAAATAGTGAACTATTCTGATGTCAAAACCTTAGACATGAGCTCTTGACTTCCTAATTTGATTTTGATGGGCGAATAGTAATGCTTCTGTAGTTTAAAGGAAAAAATTTCTACCATAAATAGTGAACTGTTTTGATTACAGAATCTCCCACATGAGCTCTTTATGGAACCTTTCTATTACGAATTTTTGTAGGATACCAGGACTTATTAAAAGCTATTGGTTAAAATCATAGTTTTATCTCACGAGCCTGTGGTTACCTCATGTGTGATTTCAAGAAAACGATCATCTTGCCACATAATCCAGTTGCATACTCAGCATGTGGGGCGTTCGTATGCATAGAGGGTTGGTTGATATCTGATCTTCTCTTCTTCTTCCTTTTTCTAATAGATGTAATTTTGCAATGTTTTCTTTGAATAAATTCAATGGAATTTTATCACATGCATTCAATTTCAAGAGAAAAATTAGCAAGAAAGAGTCGGTGACTTACCATCCTTGCCGGTTTGGTGAAGCCCCACGTCCGCTACTGGAAGCCATAACCAAAGGCTTCTCTACAGTATTCTTAAGCTATCAAAATCCACCTCATCTTTAATTTTCCACAGACTCCTTTATTTGACAAATTGCGGTCAAATTTTAAAAAGATACACAAAGATCAACAATTCAACCAAGCAACAAAGTGCAGTTTCTTGTTACCGCAGCAAGCCTGTCCAAGAATTTTTAATTTCTAAAACTTCAAATTCAGCTCTTTGAAGCAACTATCTCAAAAACCTGTAAAATCAACAAATTAGGGAGAACGTACTCCGTAATGAGCCTTTTGAAAAGAGATTTAAAGCTGTGGCAAGAAGCTTTCAGCTCCAGGAGGAGCTCGAAACAGAGCAAAGAAGACAAATATAAGAACAAATTTTTGTTTCGAACCCGAGATGGTGCAATCCACACTCCCGCAATGCGGGTCAGGGGACCGCATTATGGGAGCTTGAAATTTATTATTTGCAAGTTTTCCATCCCACAACCTGCATCCTGAAATTTTAGGATGTGGGTTGCGGGATGGAAAACTTGCAAATAATAAATTTCAAGCTCCCGCAACCCGCATTGTGGGATGCAGGATTCGGGATTTGGATTCAGGATGCAAAACGTTATTATTTATAACCTTTACAAAAATGTAATTACTTTAAAAACCCTACTATGATAAATAAATCAAAATTCAACATTCTCCAAAACACACATTAGACCAAAATACAGCTTATCTCCAGGTGGGTCTTAATGTAATTACCAGGTTATATTACGTAATGAAGAGTTATAGATGGCCTAATTCTGCATTATTATTACGTGTAGGTAGTTGAGAGACTCTGGAATAGTGCACCTGAATTGCTATCGGAAGTGTCACGTGGAACTGCACTTTATGGTCATTATAGGCACATTCGAACCGGAGTTTTCTTTCAGCAAAATTGCTTTCACAAAAGTTTGTACTGTGATGACTATTATCTATGACCTCTATGATACTCACAGAACGCTGGATGAACTCAATATCTTTACAATGGCAGTCAGAAGGTAAATTTGAATCACAAATACTTTTCAGATGGCATATTGACAGCGTACTAATTGAAAAATGGGAATTATTTGTTTTGTAATTATGGAAAAGGATTTGTCATTTCTGTGAGAAAATCACTTCCTCTTACAGTGTCTTGTTTACATCTACATTAGATCTCAGATTAAGTTGCATTACGGAACTTCATAGCCTTTTAACATGTCAAAATTATAGTGAGCTCACAAAGCTTCTCTCCAAGTTGTTTGAGTATAGAAAGACAATTTTGAAACAAACTAAATAATTAATTTTTTTAGGTCCAATAAAAAAAAAATTTGTCTAAAAAGACGTTAACTATCATCATCATCAATATAAATTCTATATTCCATAAAATATGCAGGCTATTTTATATGTAATTTTCTTATGTTTCATTTTCTTATTGCTATTAAGTTTGGTTTGACACCATGTGAACACTATACGAATAAATATTCCATATAATATCATGCCCAAGCAACATTGTGTTATACTGGAAACTTGGATCTTTGTTAACGTCCAAATGCACTGCCCTCTAATTATTTTTTGGGTTCATAGACCTATTTATTTATACCATTTTCAGATGGGATCATTCGTTGATAGACAACCTTCCTGACTACATGAAAATTGCATTGGAGATTTTCTTCAAGACATCCAATGCACTGATTGCTGAAGTTCTGAAAGAGCAAGGACGAGATATGGCAGCCTACATACGAAAAAATGTAGTATGTACTGTTAATTATGAAGAACATTTTGTTCAAAACCATCAAATTCACAAAACCATCAAAACTTAAAAAACTTGTGGGATTTTGAATTTTAATATTTTTGAAGTTTTTCATCCCGCATCCTGCACTCCACAATTGTGGGATGCGGGATGCAAGATCACAAAACCACCGCACTTGCACAAACAAAAACTTTTATGCATATCACATCAATATAACGTAACCTCAGGTTGCAGTAGTCGAGTTATTTCTTAATGAATCTTCTAGACTTCATGAATAGGTGCTTTGAAGAATTTCGAAGTTAAAAAAGGTTCCATAAAAAACCACAACTTTACATTTTATATATCTTAATTAATCATTTGCATTTCAAATTATATTTACCCACTACGTTTGGTAAAAGAAAATGACTTTTAATGCCTTTCCTGGCCTTCATGAATAGGTGCTTTGGAGAATTTCAAAGATGAAAACGGAGGTTTTTTCTGCAATTCCACTTGTGATCAAATTGAAGAAGAATATGATAAACGAATGAGAAGCAAGTTGTCATTGTTTCAAGCTTTTGACATTTCGATTCCCAAAGAAAAAGTGATGGATGAGGCAAAGGAATTTACAACAAATTATTTGAGGGATTTTTTAGGACGAGATGTGATCGACATCGATCAAAGCCTTTTGAGAAAGGTAAACAATAAGAAATGAGTATATTAGGGTTCTATGAGTATAACACCTCTCAAAATAAATACACTTCAATTTTCTACACAATTATATATTCATTATAATATTCCACGGACATATTTTGAACATTAACGAAACATGCTTCTTTTCAAAAACCCTCAATTTAGGTGAAGTATGCATTGGAGTTTCCTTGGCATTGCAGTCTGCCCAGATTCGAAGCAAGGAGCTATATCAAAATATATGGGCAAGACATTTCATGGCTCAAATATTCATTTTCTCAATAAAAGTATATTTCACTTAACCGCCAGTTTCCATAAATATTATGCATATGCTAGGGCGTGTCTTTTTTTTTCAAAGGTCTGATACTAACCGAAACATTTTAGAGCTGGAGAAATTGGACTTCAATTTTCTCCAAAACACACACCAAACCGAAATACGGTTTATCTCCAGGTGGGTCTTAAGATAATTCCCAGGTTATATTACGTTATGAAGAGTTACAGATGGCCTAATTCTGCATTATTATTACGTGCAGGTGATTGAGAGACTCCAGAATAGTGCGCCTGAATTGCTATCGGAAGCGTCACGTGGAACGACATTTTATGGTCATTATAGGCACATTCGAACCGGAGTTTTCTTCCAACAGAATTGATTTCACAAAACTTTGTACTATGATGACTATTATCCATGACCTCTATGATACTCACGGAACGCTGGATGAACTCAAGATCTTTACAGAGGCAATCAGATGGTAAATTTGAATCACAAATACTTTTCAGATGGCGTATTGACAGCGTTTATAAAAACTCTCCCACAGACTCCAAACCCGAGACTCGAGAGCATTGATGAAAACGTTAATGGGAGGATAAGACCAAAACTGATGGTGTTCCCAATCTTGTCAAGACCAAAAATAATGATGTTCCCAATCTCATCATGACTGAATATGAAGCGGAATATATCATAGACTAGATAACACTTTGCCTGCCAGTGTATAATACCACATCCAATTTGATCCAGCACCTCGTCAAATTGAACCAGACGCAAGACTCCCGATGGAGAACGTTTCGCAATGTTAAAGCGTGGGTGTTTTCAGAACATAGTTCAATTGGACACGCCATGGTACAAAATAAAGCCTAAGTGTTTTAATTCCATGCCGCTTTCTTCCCTATTTGCTGGATCACGGGATATACCAACCGAAAATTTTAACAATGGAAAATTTAACTCGCCAATCACAATGCGACACGTGTCGAAATGGTAATGGCCAGGGAGACGAGGATTATTTGAGGCTGCGTCTCCATAGAGAAAACGCCCTCAGCGTAATTAAAACTATAAACAATATCTTATTTTCTTGCAAATAAAAAAAAATACTAAATTATATAATAATAATAATTTAATGAGAGTATCTAATGTCTCACTTTTGAAGTTATATTAAAACCAATCTAAACTAATTCCATGAAAACTAGTGCTATTCTCGCTCACCCAAATACCTAATCTAAAGATAGATTGATTGGGATTCTCATTAAAGTCCTCTTTGTGATTTTGAAAGGTGCGTGGAGAAGTCAATTTAGTATCTCCATCATGTCATGATGGATAGCGTTGGTTCCAATGTTTAATGGATGGATTGATAGAGTTGATGTCACTTTATTGTGAATTATAATCAATTTAGATTTATTTATAATTTTAATTTGAAAAACATAAAAATGTAGTTTTGATTTAAATTATAAAATCGATAGTGTATATTTTTTAATTTGACAAAAATTAAAATTAAAATATTAAGAACATTTTTAAATCAATCTATAAAAAAAATAAAAACCACAAAACATTGTTTATTTTATGAAAATATGTAAAACATTTAATTTAAAATATATATAATATATCAACCCATCATAGGGGACAAAAATTTAATATTCCAAATGTTAATATACCTGCTGACAAGGAGTGTATGTTGTTTTCGTTTAACCATTGACCATTTATTAGTCAGTTTGACTACCTATTACTTTGCTTTTATTTTTGCATTGTATTTAAACTTTTTAGATCAATGATATTATGCGATGTAGCTATCCTAAATTTGGAAATACTTAGCTTGCATGTTATTAGTTGAAATATTTCGGGTGTTATTTTTGAGTCGGTGGTGAAATCCTCAGTAAAAACGTCCAAATATTTAGTAAACATTCAATAAAAACACCTAAACATTTAATATGTATATGATGAGCATTGAATGATTGATCGCCTTGTTGTGAAGATTCATGCACTACCTGTCAGGAAGCTTAATGCACCGCGTGTCCTGAAGCTTCTTTATACACTGTCTCCATAGCATATATTAAACTGTGTTGCATGGGTACTCGTACCGGGGGGTCGGGTACACGAACCAGTACCGGGTACACGTACCGGGTACTTGGGTACTTCAATGGTACGTCCCCAGCCGTACCCAGCCGTACCTAAATCCAATCTCACGTACCGGGTACTTCATGTATGAAAATAGGGTACTTGCGTGGATTTTGGTACGCCGTACTACGTGATTGGGTACGCGGCCGATATAGCCATTGGACAATTTATCTTAGCACGTTGTTCGGGATGAGTCAATTTGAAAAGTTTGAAGTTTAAAATTTTAAAAATTAAATAATAAAACACTAAAACACATGTTATGCGAGCCCTTGCCCCTTACCTAAACCGGTGCCACATTGCATTTCTCACGGCTAGTGCACTGTGCTCACTACTCCAACGACNAGTTTGAAGTTTAAAATTTTAAAAATTAAATAATAAAACACTAAAACACATGTTATGCAAGCCCTTGCCCCTTACCTAAACCGGTGCCACATTGCATTTCTCATGGTTAGTGCACTGTGCTCACTACTCCGGTGCCACATTGCATTTCTCACGGCTAGTGCACTGTGCTCACTACTCCAGCGACAACGTGACAGAGGACCTTAGTGATGCTAATGACATTGATCCTAAGGTTGCTGATGACATGGCTGGAGAAAGACAAAACAACTATCTTGTTCATGTTCAATGTTTACTGTTTTGAACTTTCTTTTTCATGTATAAAAATGCCTTTAGGCAAATTTTGGATGTAGTATGGCAATGAGGTTTGAACTCATGGTGTCATGGACATATAATATTTTATGTTGTTAATTATATTAATATAACTTCAGTCTTCCAGTTGATATCTAATATGACTCTGTCATATGATTTATCAAATTTATTATTTTATGTTTGAAATTTTCAATGCGAATGTTCATATGAATCATTGAATTTAGAAATATCAAATATGCATGTATGATGTGAGTGTGAAATGTTTTATTTTTATAAATTTTAACACATACATGCGCGCGCGCGCGCGCGCACACACACACACACACACACACACACACACACACACACACACACATATATATATATGTCTACAGTGCCCCCAACGTACCGAAGTACCCTGTTTCAAAAAGTGGCGTCCCCGTCCCCGTCCCCGTACCAGTACCCGTCCCCGTACCCACGTTTTCTGGCAACTTAGATATTAAATGAACGTTAAATTCCTTATTGAGGCATTGAGGTAATCTTGCGCATCTATAATTTCCCAATTTCTCATTTGCATTTGCAATTTCTCAACTTCTCTTTTGTCATTTGGTTGTCATGGCATTTTTGTCAATTCTCATAGTTGTTCTCAGAAATGGCATTGAACCTTCTATCACCCTTCTATGTTGTTGTTGGACATGTCTCAAATGTGAATGCAAATTTTATTTCCTGGAGCACAACAGAACAAACACCATCACCAAGTAAATAGTTACACGATCATTTCAAACATTTTCTCTAGATTAACAATCAATTATTGCATATTACCTTGCTAGACGGTTATATTTTGAACATGTTGCCGCCTAAAACACACTTAACCATGGAAAGTCTCCCAACTGCTATGCGTGTTCTTGAGGGGAAATTATGAGTTTAGAACCCAATGTCACATCGACTCCTAACTCCTCTGTTTAGAACCAACTCTCAAAAGGTCAAGGGGGGTGGTCCCTAATTACTAAGTTTCTCAAAGGTTTTAATTGGGAGTTAAAATCATTATTTATATGACAAGAAATCATGCAATATGCAACAAATAAATTGATGACATTCAAACCAACTTGAAACTCAACTAAATAATGGTTTGGATAATGAAACAATGAAAGAAATGACTATATATGTGCCTTATCTATTGGGCTTAAATGGGGTTAATAAACCAATGCTTTCTTGATGAAAATAAATTATACAAGAGACAAAGAATTGTAATAATTTTACTTCCAAACCTTAAAAAATCCAAAACAAAAAATTGTTGGAAATAAAATAACTTTAGTGAAATGCTTTGAAAGTAAATTATACAAAATGACAAGTGACTGAAATGTTTCGCAAGTGGTCCTATAAATTTTAGGTTAATTTTATGTCTCACTTTAGCTTAGGGGATTAATGTTTGAAACATGAAACACACAACCTAACTAATGTGTCTGCCCCGAACACTTATCTCTTTCGATTTGAGAGAGATTGTTGGGTGCTCAACAAGAAAACACAAGGTTCCCTTCTAGCTCTGCAAGCCAATCCCAAATATTGTTGGGCACTCAACACGAGAACACCAAGTTCCATGAGACTCCTAATAGATTATACCCCTCTACCTCCACAGGTCAACCTTTTCTTCTCAATTTCTTATTAAGATCAAAGTTGGGTGCCTATTAATCTAGCCAACTCAAATCTTCTCCCTTTCTTGTCACCTGGGGTCAGACCTACTGACAAGGAGAGTGAATACGGGGCGTAGATTGGGGCAATGATTATTTTCTTTGAAATAAAGAATAAACTAAATTTAAAGAGATTTAACTATGCTAGCCAGCACAATATTGCAAGGATGGAAAATCCAACTCACTGCAAGGTGTGGACACAAAAGAATAACTTGAAGCAAAATTACAAACTACCACTAGTCTCACAACCCACTTTCCAAATGGAAAAGGTGAGACAAAAAATAAACTTGCAGAAAGAAAATGAATTAACCTATCCCTTCCTCTTTTGCTTGCAAAGGTGGGAGAAACCAACTTATTTGCAAATAATGGATGGAAAAGATTTAGAAATTGAAATTTCAACCTAGCCACACAATTTTCTTCCTAGTGAAGAAATGGGGCAAGCAATGAAAGTAAATTAAATAATGAAATAAAGCTAAGCACCTAAATCTAGCCTCTCTTCGCTTGCAATGCAAGGGTGGGAAGGCCCAACCTCCTTTGAATGCACAAGATGGCTTAAAATGGAAAGAAATTTGAATTCTCTTGAAATAAAAGAAAAATCAAGTTTAAGAGACTCTCTTGAAGTTGTTACAAATGATGAAATTTCAGCACTTTAGAATTTGGGGAAATAAGAGAAATAGAAGAGATTTGACCCCTTTGGGCTATGTATTTTGAAGTGGTGGCTTTTTGGAGTCCTTTGCACAATTTTCAGCCCAAATTTTGACAGAGTTTCCTCTTGTGTTGCTAAAAACCTGCAAACAACAGCAAGCATAAAAACAGTAAAAGATGCCGAAAAACGCTTTAGGACACCTTGCATACAAGCATGAAAATTTATACAAACTTTTACAGAGTGAATAAATTCAATAACTTGTACAAATAAAGATTTTAACAAGATCTAATGGTGCTTTAAACAAATAAAATAAAATGCAGAAATTTTATGAGAAAATGGGCGAGGAAAGTGTGCTCTTTGCTCTTCAACTTGAAGAAGTGAGGAATCTAACCAAAGAATCCCACTCTCCACTCTAGATAACCTGCAACATGAAAGATTTTTCTTCACATAAACAAGAGAGGTGAGTTCCTAACAATGACTTGAAAAATCATACTTTTCAACCGAGAAACGCATGAACTTTTCAAATACATGAAGAAAAACTAAACAAATCTACTGCAAAAATGCAATAGATCTCACCAAGTAAAAAAATTTGCTTATTTTTCCTCCAACGGAATATGATAGCAATAAAAATAGGAGACATTATCCACAATGAGTAAGACGCCCAATCTCTCCCAAAGAATTCTCTTCATTGATCACAATAGATGAAAACTACAAAATGGTTCTCAAAATGAGAGCAAGAGAGAGAAAGAATAACAAGACCTTGAGAAAGAAGAAGGATTGTTCCAAATAAGTAGGTGAAGCCTCCTTAAATAAGAAAAGAGTGAGAGGGGACTCCATGTTCATGCTTTCCACTTGTCAAATGAGAGAGGGGAGGGCCCATGGAGAGGAGGGCACACTTCCTAGAGAGGGAAACATCAAACTTAAGAAACAGTTGCATGGAGGGGGGGGGGGGGGGGTTCTTTCCTATAATGTCACCTTAGGAACATAATATAATATTTTAAAACTCAATTTATCCTCCCTAAGTGATTTTAGTCACTTTACAAAATTTTGTCATTCTAATTAATGGCCAATTTTCCTGATTTTTTGGACTGACTTAGGAAAACATGTCCAAAACCTTAGCAAAAATTATCCAAATTACTTCAAACTTGGACCAAGAGTGTAGGGGGTATTATTCCATTTATTTTGAGTATCTATACCCCTATTTGTGGGCATTAGGATACACTTATCCATCTTTACATTACATCTTTTGTTTATGTTGAGGGACTTAATCACCAAAAATTAAAAAATCCTAGGCAAAACTTAATCAAATTCCGCAAGACTCTAGCTACTATCTAGCATGGTAATATACCTTACCTTAATGACCCATGGACTTGATCATTAGAATGCCTTTCACCACTTTGGTGGGAATTTTGAGTGAAAAACTCAAATAATTAAAATCACTGAAAATGAATTTTAATTATTGAAGGGAAAAAATGCTTGATAAAATCACTTCCCTAATGATAAATCCCTAGGAAATCAAGTTTTGCAAAAAACGACCCTCATGCCAACACAGCATTAAAAAATTCACCTGTAGGGGTGCAAAAATTTCATGGAGAAAATATAAGAGAAGAAAGAAAAAAACTTCCTCGCTTGAAAAAAAATAGTCAAGTACATCTTTCTCATCTTCAAGGTACATGGTACATGTGCATGGTACATGATTTCCCACCTAGTTGGTTAGGTGGTCAACACAACCTAATCTGCAACTTAAAAAAAAGTAGTGTGTCCATGTCTAACGATATTTAGGTACCTTAAACTGAATGCAACTTCCCTTTCCTCAATTTTTGTTGAAGGTACTTCGTTAGTTTTTTTCAATTACAACGTTAGTCGTCAACAAACAATGACCTACAAAACAATGAGCATTCAAATATTGTTAGGTGTGAAGCACTTGATATATTAGTCAAAGCATGCGAGGAGTAAATTAAGGCATATAAAAAAGTTCATAATTGCTTGCTCATATCAAAACCATGAGCAGATTCATTATTGATTATTGCAATAATGATCAAAATAAACCTCACCAAATCCCTCATACAAACCTTCCATTTTTCGACTTTTCACTATTGAAAGCAGGGGCAAGGAAACGTATAGATCATAACAATACATATATGATCTTTGACGCTCAGTGAAATGAGTTTTGGGGAAATAAGTGACAGAAGCTTAGTGTACATTGTTGACCATCCTACATTCAACAAATTTAATGCATGTGGTTCATACTCGCTGCAAAGTGGTCTTGCAACATTCTCTCCCGTTCATCACACATGCTTGTCATTCCTTAGCATTACCAATGGAGTTGGTAGATTTTAAAAAATTATTAATAATATTGTTTCATACAAATTTTTAAATATATTTTAAAATAAATTAAATATATAATATTTTAAATTTTAAAATTATTTTAAAATATAAATATATATTAAAATAAATTAAATATATCTAACATTATAGGATTTAAAATAACTTTATAATATAAATATTTATTCAAAACAATATAATTTATTTCAAATTTCAAAGTTTCATATTTTTTCATATTTAATTTTAAAATTGGTATTGTCATATTTATCAAATTACTTTTCAAACAAATTTGAATCTAAATAAAAATGAATTGTAGAAAAAGGCATTAAGACTATCAATATTGCAATGACAACAAATGAGAATGAATCAATGAGAGAGGCACTAACATGTAAGTATTGCAAAGATTTTATTTTACTTTTTATTTTTACTTCGTGAAACAATAATAAAAGTCACAAACACTTTATGTACCTATGGAGTATAATATAGGGTACTTAGGGAGATAACTAAAATGACTCATTGAGGTCATCTTTGTTAAATAAGATTTAACATATTTGCATTATAAAAAACAATAATTGTAATAAGGCTTAATAAAAGGTTCTTCCTACTAGAATATTACTTTTTTAAAAGGTATTTAGAAGGTTTTACTTACTAGAAAGGTTTTTCTTTAGAAAGTATCTAGAAGGTTGGGTAGAAACTATATAAAGAGGTAGAAGTAGTGCAATGAGATGTCTTGTGAAATGTGTTGAATGTAATTAAGTTAAAGGCATTACACAATGGAAGTGGTAGTCTCATTAGATTCCTCGTTGCCCCATTCAATTAAATTTCGACAAGTGTCTCGTCTGTTGGGCCAATAGGAGTTCGGCAGGTGTCTTCTGTGTTACGGTCAGTCCCGCGCATGAATGGATTGATGGGATTATGTCCTTACAGTTTATTTCATGCACATTTGGTGATCAATTTCTTATTTTTTCCGCATGTCTCGATTGACAGGCTCGTCGTTTTTGTCAGTGTCCTTTACTGCAGTTCAGTTTAGTCCTTTATCAATTAAGCAATGCAATTCCACAATCTTGATTCCACAGGCTTGCTTCTACAACCTCATTATTTCCGCAAATCAATCTTTCCGCAATTGAATTTCCACAACTCCGTTTCCGCATATTACCCTTCACCAAGCTCCTTTCGATTGATGGGATTATGTCCTAACAGTATTTTTCATGCACGTTTGGTGATCAATTTCATTTTTTTTTCCGCATGTCTCGATCGACAAGCCCATATTTTCTACCATTGTCCTTTATTGTAGTTTTGTTCAATCATTTATCAAGTTATCAACATGATTCCACATTCTCGATTTCGCAACTTTTGTCCCGCAGACTATATTTCCACAATACAACTTTCTGCAAACTTGCTTCCACAACCTCATTCTTTCCGCAATAGAATCTTTCCACAATTGAGTTTTCACAACTCAGTTTCCACATATGACCATTCAACAAGTTCCTTTCCACAATCTCCTTTTCTGCAATACATATTTCCGCAGTTTTGGTTTTGCAACTCTATTTCTGCATTTGCCTTTACGCAATAGTTTTTCTGTAATTACGGATTATGGGTTTGCAATTCTTCGTTTTTAAAAATGGACTTCCGCAAAGATGTGCCCACAACGATCCTTTCCACATTCATATTGTGGATTGCGGATCCTGCTTCCTACTTAGTGTTTAGGGTGTTTTGCTGATAGGTCGCTTGCATGTTTTGACTTCACTTTTATATGTTGCCCTAAATGACCAGTCCTGTGCATGAATGGATTGATGGGCTTATGCCTTGAAAGGTTTTTTCATGTGCGTTTGGTGATCAATTTCATTTTTTTCCGCATGTATGAATTGACAGGCCCATATTTTCTGTCATTTTCCTTCACTGCAATTCATTTCTTTGTATTGGGCATAGCCTTTGCCAAGATTTGAGGTCGAGAGTTTTGTGAAAGTTTTAGTGCGAGGGATCTTGTGGGTTTAGGCTCAGATTTTGTAGGGTAAAAATTTTCTTTGAATTGGGCATAGCCTTTTCCAAGATTTGAGTCCAAGGGTTTTGCGAAAGTTTCAATCTGCAGTGTCCTTTATTGCAGTTCAGTTCAATCCTTTATCAATTTATCAACGCAATTCCACATTCTCTATTTCGTAACTTCTGTCCTGCAGACTATATTTCCATAATACAGCTTTTCACAGACTTGCTTCCACAACCTCATTCTTTCTGCAACGGAATCTTTCTGCAATTGAGTTTTCACAACTCGGTTTCCGCATATTACCCTTCAGCAAGCTCCTTTCTGCAAAACATATTTCTACAAATCGGTTTCCGCAGTTCTGGGTCCGCAACTCTATTTCTGCATTTGCCTTTACGCAACAGTTTTTCCTCAATTGCAGATTGCGGGTTTGCAATTCTCCGTTTTTAAAAATGGACTTCCACCAAGGTGCTCCCGCAATGGTCCTTTCCGCATTCATATTGCGGATTGTGGATCCTGCTTCCCACTTGGTGTTTAGGGTGTTTTGCTGACAGGTGGCTTGCATGTTTTGACTACACTTTTATCTGTTTCCCTAAACGACCGGTCCTACGCATGAATGGATTGATGGGTTTATGTCCTAAAAAAAATTTCATGTACGTTTGGTGATCGATTTCATTTTTTTGCTGCATGTATGAATTTACAAGCCCATATTTTCTGCCACTGTCATTCACTGCAGTTCATTTCTTTGAATTGGGCATAGCCTTTGCCAAGGTTTGAGGCCAAGAGTTTTGCGAAAGTTTCAGTGAAAGGGTTTTTGTGGGTTTAGGCTCAGATTTTGTAGGGTCGATTTTTTCTTTGAATTGGGCATAGCCTTTGCCAACATTTGAGGATGATGGTTTTGCGAAATTTTCAGTCCGAGGAATTTTGTGGCTTAAGACTCACAGTTTGTGGGGTCATTTTGGTCGGGGTTTGGTTTCACTACCGCTCAAGTCGGTGAGGAATATTTTGTTGATGTCCCTTCATTGACATGAATGATCTATGTTAATGCTTCATTAATGCATTGTTGCCTCATTAATGCAAGAAATCTTGTGATTTGATTTACATATGGGTTATTTCTTAATTGCGGCTCAGCTTATGAGGATCTTGAAGATGTTGTCACAATTCTCGATTTATCGGGTTTTCTGTTGCATCGCCTTTGCTTTTCACATATATACAAAGCTTCTAGTATCCAATATTTCCTACTATTTTCCTTTTCTTTGCTTGTATTGCTTTTCCCGCGCTTCGGTTACACCAGATATTTTGCAACGGAGGTCTTTCCACTTTGTCAAATTTGTAGGTATTCCTTCAGTCTACTTAACTATTTTCAACATTCATTGTGGTAGAAAAATATTTGCTTCGTATTTTAGTGGCTCTGAATTTATCTTCTTCTTGCAATTGGAGTTTTAATCTTGAATGTTTTAAAATTTAGTGTTTACTTACAAATTGCTTATTTATTGTCAAATTGAGAATTCCAAGTTTGCAAACTGTATGTAAATGTTATTTTGGAATGGGTAAGAGTAGTTCTAAGACATGGTATTTACTTTACCAAGGGAAAATTGTTCTTATCATGCATATAGTTGATAGTAGAGACAAACATATATCACTAACTCTGTCCATAAAAAACAATTAACATGACCACTTCCAAAACATGCAATCCACACTGCCAAGGCATGCGTTCACTCTGAATAATTTTCAATTTTTTTTGTTCATTCCCTATTTGATTCCATAGGAGAGAAAAACGATCACTTTATGGATACTATGCTAAATGAAGATTTTATTTTACTCTTGCTACATGGTGTTATCAACCTTTGCCTGCTGGTACAAATTTCCACACTAAACCAAGTGAACTCACTCAACTCATCAGCTATTTGGTTTTGAATTTCTATCTCAAACGACCGTCACAAGCATGAGCTATTACTTCCAATTATATATAATAGTCTTGTAGAAGATGGGAAACGAAAAGAAGGAACTATAATCAAAGTCACACAATGTACTTGCAATGTTGTACATAATGTAACGTATGCTTCATTTCCTCGTTCTTTTTTTCCCACTTAATGAATTCCACATCATTCATACATCAAATGCTTTTGTCTCCCATTACTTTTTAACATACTTCTTCTTACCAGGACTATCACATTGCTTGCACTTGAACTTGTCACAGTGGATGCAGCGATTATTGGAGACCCTGCATATTACCACTTAGTTGTAGCCTCTCCCTCGTAGAGTAGTTCCTCTACTGCAGTGAACACTACGTCAATAAATGAAAACCCTGCCTTTCCTGCATCGACTATCCCATTCACTTCACTTTCCTCTTCTAGCAAAGTTTGTACCATTCAAGATCAATTTATTGGCAAGAAAAATATTCATGAATATGGAAACCAACGAGGGTTTAGAAAAGTGTTCGGATTTGACCTTGTTAATGCTTCACACAATGAAATACATATCTCGGCATTCAATGAATTTACACTCTCTTTGTACGAGCAAATACAATTAGGAGTAGTGTACATAGTATCAAATGGCACTGTGAAAGCATCCAATCCAATTTTCAACCATTTGAAAAGCCGTAATGATATTTTCCTAGGTTCCTCCTCAACCATCCAACCATGCTTAGATGAATATCCCTTAATACCTTTATGATTATTTAACTTTAAAACTATTAAGTACATCCAAACTATAGCTATAAATTCCATGGTTGACCTTCTAGGACTTGTAATTTCAGTTTCGCCTGCATCCACCATATGGCAACTAGATGGTGTAGAGACTGTACGACACACCATTGGACTCCGCAACATGTTAGGCTATAACATTGACATTACACTTTGGGTATAGCATTGCCAAATTGAAGGATACAAGCTTGCTAACCTTCATGGTTTAGCTACTACTCCAACTTTAGCAATCAAAGGCGGTCGTGTTATAGAATTCAACAAAAAAACTGTTACGACTATCTCCAACAGTACTATTTTTATAAACCCAAAGATTGAAGAAACTGTCCTTCTCCAGAGATAGTTTCATTACAATGGATTTCGTCTAGTGTCACCATCTTTGAGCCAAAAATTCAATGCCTCTCATTCTGGTCCTCCATAAACTTTTCACTTAATACATATACAAAATGTGTCCCTGCCACCAATTAAAGCTTCTAAGTCTTTAACAGGTTTACTCTTTTCTTTGATTGGGTGACTTTGATTATTGTTCCTTATTTTATTTCCCCATCTTCTACAAGACTATTATATATAATTGGAAGTAATAGCTCATGCTTGTGAATGTCGTCCGAGATAGAAATTCAGAACCGAATAGTTGATGAGTTGAGTGAGTTCACTTGGTTTAATGTGGAAACTTGTACCTGCGGACAAAGGTTGACATAACCATGTAGCAAGAGTGAAATAACATCTTCAGATAGCATAGTCTCCATAACGTGATGGTTTTTATTTCCTGTGGAATCAAATAGGGCATGAACAAACAAAAAATGAAAATTATTCAGAGTGAAACAACGCGTGCCTTGGCAATGTGGATTGCATGTTTTGGAAGCGGCCATGTTAATTGTTTTTTATGGACATGCTTAGTGATATATGTTTGCCTCTACTGTCAACTATATGAAAGATAAGAGTAGTTGCTCCTGGTAGAGTAAATACCATGTTTCAGAACTACTCTTACCCATTCCAAAATAACATTTACATACAGTTTGCACAATGAAACTCTCAATTTGACAATATATAAGCAACTTGTAAGTAAATACTAAATTTTTAAACATTCAAGATTAAATCTCAACTGAAGCAACATCAATTGTTGAAATATCCGAGGAGATTGGCAATAAACAATTTCTTTTTATTCTTTCACTTAGAACAAAGACCATATGTGGAATTGGATGCCTAAGGGTTGTAATTGTGCTAGTAGAAAACATTTATTCGGTAATTTCAGCTGTACATTCAAATACATAGGTCTTTAATAGGTTTATGCTTTTATTGAAGGAATCATGTCGAACCATTAAAATGAACAAGCCAATGCACGAAGAAGACTTGTATATGCAGAGAATAGAGATAAAAACAACAAGTGGCAATGTCTTCTTTATAGAGTTGTTTGTCAACCTATGGATATGTCTTCTTCCTTTTCTCTTGGACAACCTTTCGGCACAAGATCCCTTCCATCCCCCATGCTAAATCCATCCAACACCTTCCTTGATGATTCACATCAACGATTTCGTAAATAAATCGACCAACTAGCTGACATGAATGCCTGCTCGATTTGCAATAAATGTTACCCTAGTATTGCAAAGAAAAATTTATATGGTGCATACAGATGTTCTCGTTGTATTCTAGAAAGAAAAGGAAATCGCTTTTTATTGGAAAACAATATGGACCCAGGAATAGAACCACCTTTCCTTGTAGTACTTATGCAAGTTGAATAAATGCTCATTAGTCACGCCAACCCAATCCTACAAGTCACACATTCCCATGGTGGTCAATATAAATATTATGGACATACTTTTTGCTGCCCCCAATACATTTCCAATATTGCCACATCCCTACCCCATTTAATATCTGACATTGACATCCTTGTTGTTCGCAAATGAAACCCTACAAACAATCCATATGAACTATTTGTTAGTCGAACACGTGTTCTTGTTGCTCTTAAATACAAAATGGAAAAGGATCTATACTACAAGGATGTACGAGTCAACCCAATTGCATTAGCTTCTTTGCCTCTTGTTTCAAAATAAATTTCACCTTTGATTCCCTATGTTAATAGCAACGATACGTTATCTCATCAGCAAATCTTGTCCTCTACAATCCGACCACCAAATTCATTTGAACCCTATGAATTAGAATCATGCTCATTTATTTCAACACAAAATAATGCTAGAACTGAGGTTGAAGAAATTATACGCTTCATACACACACCATATATCCCACTACCTCCTTCTATTGATTTCCCCCCTATAGGTAGATCCCCTATCAATGAGTATAACATAGTTTCCATGGCTTTTCCAATCTTCTTCCCCACAGGTGCATCAATGCTTACAAAAGCACGCATTCATCAAATTAAGATGCATGAATATGCACTTCACCTCATTCACCATCATGACAATATATTTGGGTAGCATCCTCACTTCTGTTTTTGTCAAGAATTAACCTTGAAGATACACTCCCTCCCACAATTCTTGAGCTTGTTAACCAATTGCAATACATGCCTAATGACAAAATTGGGGAAAGGGTCACCCGATTTGGGTATTCATTGCATGGAACACGCTCGTATTGGAACAAAAATAGAGATGAACTCACAAATATAATCAATCAACAAGGTACACCAACGTTCTTCTTCACCCTTAGTGCAGCTAACACAAAATCGTCGGATTTGCATGCTCTAATGCTTGGTGAGATCCCTGCCAGTTTAAATCAACATCGTCAATGGAAGATTCACAACATCATATCAAATCCACATATTACATCACAATACATGCACAATAGATTCAAAATATTCCTTGAAGAGGTGCTTCAAAAAGTATTTCATATAACAGATTCTTTGTGCAAGTGTTTTACTATATCTTCCTTCTTATCCTTCTCTTCATGTTTTTCACTTGATAAGATTGATTTCTAATATATTCCTTTTCCTCCCATGTATATATGAATAGAAACCTAGGGGATCCACACACATTCATGGTTTTATTTGGTTGGAAGATGCACCAAATATGGGCACCTTAGACTCGGAAGATGTTCTTGGAACTGAAGCTACAACACACCTTTTTGACACATATGTTACATTTTGGAATCCTCATAATGCCCACTTTTCCACTTTTGGGTTACATCATTCTACTACAAACGATCCATGTAGTCTTTCATCACCATCCATATTTTCATCAAACTACTCAGTTGACTATGAAGAACTTGTAAATTGTGTTCAAAGGAACACTAGATGTTCATAATCAACTTGCCTTCACAAAAAAGAAACATATGTTCAATGTCGCTACGGTTTTCCCTATGACCTACAAGCTACTTCTTCCTTATTCATTGATGCAAATGGACATAAAACATACAATCCTGCAAGAAATGATTCCCTTCTAGATATTCACAACCCAACCATGCTTTCAATATGGAGGGATAATGTTGATTGCCAACATGTTCTTTCTAGACATGTTGTCCTCAAATACATTTCAAAATATGCATCAAAAGAAGAGCCAAAATTAGAAATCTACCATGCTATTCTCTCTCGCCTTGCACATGCAACACCAAGTGACAACCCCATTCTCCATCCAATCAAGCAATTCCTTGCACAAACAGTTGCAGAATGAGACATTAGTGCACATGAGACGTGTCGCATGCTCCAAAAACTCCCTCTTGTGCTTTGCAACCATCATTTTTTTCCCCTAAATGTGAGCCAAACTATCTTTCACCGTGTTTGTAATGACACCACTAACATCCCTACAACCCCCCCCCCCCCCCCCCCCCCCCCTTCATATTTGCAAACATGGAAAGACCCCTTTCTCTTGAGCGTCTAACCTTGCTTGAAGCTGCTCGTTCTTGGTCTTTCTCACCTAAAAGGAAAAAAAATACATGGAAATCAAACTTGTGTCACAATATTGTTAGAGTCTTTCCACAATTCACTTCCATTCCTCGCTTTCATTCTTCAACTTTTGAACCGTTTTGTTGGAGCAAACTTCTTATGTACAAACCTTTTTGTGCCCTCCCTGAGGATATTGGAATGACAAGTTATAAAATTATTTCTCATTGGCATCGCATTAAAGGCACATATGTTGTGTGGCACATTGAATGTGTACAAGAAGAAACCTATACACCTCCATCTGATGATTCGAACTGCGATCCAGTTCCCTTTCCCTCGGCCCATACTATGGATGAATGAGAACTTCTCTCTCAAATCCGAATAGGAAACAACATCCATATTGATGACCTTGAAATGCTTGGACATCGTGATTTTGAAAAAAATCACAATTGGATACATAACCATATAGCCACCTTTGCATGAAACAACGATATCATTCATTGATCTCAACTGCTTGTCCACCCAACTACATGAAGACACCACCTTGTTATCCATTTCACCTAATTGTTTGTCTCCTACGCAACGCATAGCCTTTGATATTGTCATTTCCATTTTAGAAACACTACACCTGCTCAACCACTCAAAATGGTCATTCAAGGAACTGTAGGCACCGAAAAATATTACCTCATATCTTGCTTCAAATCTGCACTCCAAACTGCATCCCCACTGCTTCTCCTAGCTCCAACTGGTGTTGTTGCCTTTAACATACATGCACTTACAACACATTCTACTCTTTGAATACTCATTTTTGAAATGCACCCTCTTGAAGGCCAATCCCTTTCAAATATTAAAGAATAACTCTGACATATTCACTATATTCGCATCGATGAAATGAGCTTTATTGGCCCTCGTCCCTTTCACATGTAGAAAACTATTCATTTGAACAATCTACCCATGTGTATGCCCCTAATAGCTTTGTTGCACTGCACAACAAACACATGCTCAAACACCTCAATATGCAAATTTCTAATTGCCTTGCAAAACAAAGGAACATACATGTCCGCCAATCCATAGATGATGAACAATTACCATTAGAGGCCCTTCTTGCTATTGGTCAACAAGTAATGTTAACTGCTAATTTATGTCTTGGAGGAGGCCTTGTTAATGGCTTACTTGGAAAATTCATTGACATTGTATACTATTGGAGTCATTATCCAACCCACACATCTTTATTTGGTCAATTTTTCCTAATTACCCACTTATCCTAAGTATTGACTCGAATTATTGACATCAACATCAGCACCCCAACGCACTCCTAATATCAGCATCAACACACCAGCACACTCCTTCAATCAGGGAGGCCAATTAAGCCTGCTCCTTCAATCAGGGAGGCTAACTAGGCTTCCTCCTTCAATCAGGGAGAAAATATGGGGTGATCTGCTTGTCATAAGTGCATCAATTAGCTAACTGAATGTTGTTTCACCTAAAAATCAGTTAAGATTAGTTGGAAAGGTGCCTTCATCATCTATCTATCTATTTTGGGCTGATTTGAGTTAACTGGAGTGATTTAAGGCGCCTCCAACAACTTCTGGTGACTCGGTTGAGTTCAGTTCACTTCATCGAAGCTGACTTGAGTTAGGTAAGCACGTCCACCTACTTATTGACATGTAGTTGAGTTCTATTTAGTTAGACTCAGTCATTATTGTCTCTGATTTAGTTAGGACTCAGTTAGAGTCAATTATGGTTGTGATTAGTGGTTAACTGATGTGTTTAGTGTGGCTAATTTACAGCTAAGCCACTCTCATGTTACCAATTCGAATGACCTCCAGGTATGGATCCTTAAAATTTTCCCTGGCTTTCTCATTTTTCAAAAGAGTGCCATGCGTTTTCTCCCCCTATGCATACAGTTGGTCACCCTTAAATATCAATCATTGTTGCAGCAACAAATGACCTAGGTGGTTGTGTGCATGATTTCAAAGGTAAAAGTTGTGCTATGTGTCAGTATTTAGATGTTACATGCATGATGATTTTTTCCATGGGACGAGAAGAACAACTGGAGTTGTGTTATGGATGCAGTGAAGGATCAAGCATTGTTTCCTTATTACACTTGTTCAACGACAAAGCGATCGGTCTAACTCTACCTTTAACTCTAACCTCACTCCAATATTAATTCCTAGTCACGTGTTCGATGTCTTAGTTCACTAAATGGGATCCATGGACTTGATGGTAAAGTTAGGTGGAAGAGCAGTGGCATTTATGTGAAATCTATCCGTAGCCCAAACATGTGAACAACCTAGCTTGTTTCTATGAAAACATGGATCTATTTAAATCAATATAAATAAATAAAAAGATTTCTAATTTCACTGACCAGAAAGTAATTTCATTGTGTTGTGTAAATTTGGGTGTTGTTAACAGTGTGTGTCGAGAGGTTGTGGATTATACATCATCCACATAGAGATATTTACCAAACTAGTATCATAAAGGACAAGGAGTGGACAAATATATATTTTTCAAAAGCATGGGTAACTTAATAGAGAGCCCACCCATATTGACTACTAATCCAAGTAAATATTCTAAAAAAGTAATGGCCAACGCATTTTCCAAAGGCATAAGGGTTTGACACAACAGAGAACATGTAACATACTATAACAAATAAAATCTAGATGGTAGTTGGACTACATTTTGTCTGTTATTCCTTAGCATTACCATTGGAGTTGGTAGATATTAAAAAAAAAATTAAATTATTAATAATATTGTTTCATACAAATTTTTAAATATATTTTAAAATAAATTAAATATATAATATTATAAGTTTTAAAATTATTTTTAAATATAAATATTATTAAAATAAATTAAATATATCTAAGATTATAAGATTTAAAATAAATTTATAATATAAATATTTATTCAAAACAATATAATTTATTTCAAATTTCAAAGTTTCATATTTTTTCATATTTTATTTTAAAATTGGTATTGTCATATCTATCAAATTACTTTTCAAACAAATTTGAATCTAAATAAAAATGAATTGTAGAAAAAGGCATTAAGACTATCAATATTGCAAAGACAACAAATGAGAATGAATCAATAAGAGAGGCACTAACATGTAAGTATTGCAAAGATTTTATTTTACTTTTTATTTTGACTTTGTGAAACAATAATAAAAGTCACAAACACTTTATGTGCAATGTACCTATGGAGTATAATATAGGGTACTTAGGGAGATACCTAAAATGACTTATTGAGGTCATCTAGTTAAATAAGATTTAACACATTTGCATTGTAAAAAACAATAATTGTAATAAGGCTTAATAAAAGGTTCTTCCTACTAGAATATTACTTTTTTAAAAGGTATTTAGAAGGTTCTGCTTACTAGAAAGTTCTTTCTTTAGAAAGTATCTAGAAGTTTGGGTAGAAACTATATAAAAAGTTAGAAGTAGTGCAATGAGATGTCTTGTGAAATGTGTTGAATGTAATTACGTCGAAGGCGTTACACAATGGAGATGGTAGTCTCAATAGATTCCAGGGATTATTTTAAGAAACCATACTTATTTTAAAGTGTATAAATGTTAGCGAATCTTACCAATTCTTAAAACGCTAACTATAAAATGTTTGGCGATATTTTTCAAAAAATATTTTAGTTTCCAAGGATTTTATATCATTTATATAATAATTTGGCTATTTTTAGGGTGAAAGAAGTTTACCCCATCAAAATTGGGCAAAACAAGGCTTCAAATAATGCAAAATGGCGAATATTTTTCTAGAGAAAAACCCCCCAAAATAGCCCATGGGCTAAATTTCTCCCCTAAAATTATCCCTGATAGATTCCTTGTCGCCTCGTTCAATTAAATTCTGACAACTGTCTTGTCTGTTGAGCCAATAGGAGTTCGGCACGTGTCTTTTGTGTTACCGTCGGTCCCGCGCATGAATGGATTGATGGGATTATGTCCTTACATTTTATTTCATGCACATTTGGTGATCAATTTCTTATTTTTGCCGCATGTCTCTATTAACAAGCTCGTCATTTTTGTCAGTGTCCTTTACTGCACTTCAGTTTGGTCCTTTATCAATTTAGCAACGCGATTCCGAAATCTTGATTCTGTAGGCTTGCTTCTAGAACCTCATTATTTTCGCAAATCAATCTTTCCGCAATTGAGTTTCCACAAATCTATTTCCGCATATTACGCTTCACCAAGCTCCTTTCGATTGATGGGATTATGTCCTAACAGTATTTTTCATGCACGTTTGGTGATCAATTTTTATTTTTTTTTCCGCATGTCTAGATTTACAAGCCCATATTTTCTGCCACTAACCTTTATTGCAGTTCCATTCAATCCTTTATCAAGTTATCAACGTGATTCCACATTCTCGATTTCGCAACTTCTGTCCTGCAGACTATATTTCCACAATACAAATTTCCGCAGACTTTCTTCCACAACCTCATTCTTTTCGCAACAAAATCTTTCCACAATTGAGTTTTCACTACTCGGTTTCCACATATCACCCTTCAACAAGTTCCTTTCCACAATCTCTTTTTCTGCAATACCTATTTCCGCAAATCCGTTTCTGCAGTTTTGGTTCTGCAACTCTTTTTCCGCATTTGCCTTTGCGCAATAGTTTTTCTACAATAACGGATTACGGGTTTGCAATTCTCCATTTTTAAAAAATGAACTTCCGCAAAGTTGCGCCCACAACGGTCCTTTCTACATTCATATTGCAGATTGCGGATCCTGCTTCCCACTTGATGTTTAGGGTGTTTTGCTGACAGGTGGCTTGCATGCTTTGACTACACTTTTATATGTTGCCCTAAATGACCGATCCTGTGCATGAATGGATTGATGGGCTTATGCCCTGAAATGTTTTTTCATGTACGTTTGGTGATCAATTTCATTTTTTTTCTGCATGTATGAATTGACAGGCCCATGTTTTTTGTTATTGTCCTTCACTGCAGTTACTTTCTTTGAATTGGGCATAGCCTTTGCTAAGATTTGAGGTCGAGATTTTTGTGAAAGTTTTAGTGCAAGGGCTCTTGTGGGTTTAGGCTCAGATTTTGTAGGGTCAATTTTTTCTTTGAATTGGGCATAGCCTTTTCCAAGATTTGAGTCCAAGGATTTTGTGAAAGTTTCAATCCGGAGTGTCCTTTATTGCAATTCAGTTCAATCCTTTATCAATTTATCAATGCAATTCCACATTCTCTATTTCATAACTTCTGTCCCGCAGACTCAGTATTTCCACAATACAACTTTTCGCATACTTGCTTCCGCGACCTCATTCTTTCTGCAACGAAATATTTCCGCAATTGAGTTTTCACAACTCGATTTCCACATATTACCCTTCAGCAAGGTCCTTTCTACAAAACATATTTATGCAAATCTGTTTCCACAGTTCTAGGTCTACAACTCTATTTCTGCATTTGTCTTTAAGCAACAGTTTTTCCTCAATTGTGGATTGCGGATTGCGGGTTTGCAATTCTCCATTGTTAAAAATGGACTTCCACCAGCGTTCTCCTGCAACGATCCTTTCCACATTCATATTGTGGATTGTGGATCATGTTTCCCACTTGGTGTTTAGATTGTTTTGCTGACAGGTGGCTTGCGTGTTTTGACTACACTTTTATCTGTTTCCCTAAACGACCGGTCCTGCGCATGAATGGATTGATGGGCTTATGTCCTAAATTTTTTTTCATGTACGTTTGGTGTGTTAGACACACTAGGCACACAGAGACGGGGGGATTAATCTATGTGTACGGTCTTTATTACTTTTTCAATTTAAAAATCAACAGCTAATTCATCAATGCATTATTCTACCATTTGCATAATCATTTCATAATAATATATCACTTCATCATTTATAGATCATAAGCATCTGAATCATGAAGTCATAACAAGAACCATAGCACAAGAGAACACAACACCATATGATTTTGTAATCTTTTTGTATTTGTTTTTTGAACGACTACAACCGTAAGTTAAAATCAACACCTACTGATACAAAGAGCACCTACTCTTCATCCAGGACCCTTCATGGTTTTCTTAGACACTGCTAAGAAGGGTATGAGGTATCCTAACCTCAAAAGCAAGACAAGCTTGCTTTTATAATTACAGCTCCCTGTCTCATCATACTCATCACACACACATATCACTGTCAAGTGCACTAACTGCCACATCATCTTCTCATCAACACTATTCATCATCAGCCAATCAACTCTGCTCATCACTATTGTTGGTCATAGGTCTGCTCTTCCTCTTCCTTGTTCATCATTCTTCACTGCTGCAATACTGATCATCAAAGAATCATCATCATCATAGAACATCAAGGTTCCAATATTACCAGTCTTGTCTACCTTGTCACTGGTCATGTCTTGGCTCATCATACAATTCATCATAGTTAGTCATAAAGGTCAATATATTTTATCACTATTCATGTGCATCATCATGATGTTTAATCAATACTGTTGGTCTGTCTTTTCTCATTACTCTTGTCATATCATTGTCATGTCTTCTTCTAAAGGTAACATATCATACTATTGTAGATGTCATCGAGGTCAACATATGTTACTGAAGTGTTTATATGTACAAGTAAAACCTCTGTGTGTGTCTACTGTAGATGACAAGACTAGACCAAACGTTCAAGTCCCCAAGCCTGCTGCAAAAAAAAAGACTGCCTTCAGGATCACATAAGACTTGTTCACATTTCACTTCTCATCTCAACTACAACTTCTACAACTCTCGAGTCTTGAAGGTTGTGTCAGTTCATGATTGATGTCTCCTCATGTCCACAGAATCACTACTTTGCATCTGATATACTGCTCATCCTCTTACTTTTGTATTTCCATAATACATTCAAAAACAAGTTTTTGTCTGTTTAGATCATGTTTTTATGGTCATGGCCTAGCCCATCATTGTCATCACCAGTCTAGGTAAACACAGTTTGGCTCACAAGCGAAAAGGAGCACAGAACATCTGCTCAAGCAGTCTTCTCTTTGGCTGGGACTCCCTCATATTTCTATAGCAGCTCCATCGAATTCATTTCACCGAAATTCAGAGGTATGTATATCCTCAAAAATCAGAGTTTAGAGTTTGAGCCTTAATGGTTGCTTGTACTGATGCAGAAACATGCCTTTAGTCAAGTCAAACTTTTATTGTTACTACATCCATTTGTCATGTCAAGGTAACTCAATGCTATCACAACTATTCCTCTCTTCTTTTCTTTGGTAGCTTTAGGATGTCTTAAGGAAAATCCTTAACTCAATCCAAGACTATGCCATGGTGTCTTCAATAACAACTTTATATATCTACATAAAAAAAAAATATGGAAGATATCAAACTTTCACTCTAGTTCACTGAATCTCTAGCTTCTTAAGTTTTACTTGATCTCTGATCCTTTTAGAACTTGGGAAAAATGAACATACCTCCTTCTTAGAAAACTTGAGAAGATGTATTAGCATACCTTCCAAACTGATGTCTAAAACTTTTATGTCTCCAACATCACTGACATTGATTTTCCTTAGTTACTTGATCACTTGACTTGCCTCAATATTTGTCATAATATCAGTGTTGTCAAGTTTACACCATCTACGTGATTGTCATATCAAACATATGAATACATCACTCCATGTCATTATTCAAGAAAGAGTTCAGAGCTGTGACTGAGATGTTTTCAACAACTTGGATCTTGACTGTGGTGACCAAAACCATGACTGAGATGGTTCACAAATTCAAACTGTGGTTTCTCAAAGAAACTTGGACTATAGATGTTCAACAAAAACTTGTGCTGTGGTAGCTCTATAAACTTTGTGTGACTGCTGCTAATTTTGGATCTGCTCTCAGTCAACAGTTGACCACAAAATTTGGGTCTGTTTCAAGATAGAAAGAGTGTCATCATTCACCAGTTTGCTACTGCAAACAAAAACTCAGACTGCTGCCCTACTGTAAATTTGGGATTTTTTTCTTTACTGTGTAAACCCTCCGAAATTTCAATAGCGACTGCTCCTTCTCTGCTGCTACCCGAATCCCAGTCAACGAAATTAGAGCTCTGTTACTTCACCAATTTTCTTTTGTGTGTAAATGAGTGAAATTAAGTTGCATTTATATAGACTTGTACCCCAATTTTTATGGGGCTGACTTTCCCTCCCAAATTTTTTTTTTAATTTAAATTAAAAAAAAACACTTTTCTTTTGGTCGGCTTGCCCAAAAGATGGGGTTAACACAACTTCAAAAATCATTGTCTCTTCAACCGTGAGGAACCACGTGACATGCCACCTACTGTTAGAAATGGAATGACGAGGGATATCATCCTATGATGGGATTATTTGCAAACACATGGTCCTTCACCCTTAAATTCTTCAATTTGTTCAGGACATCAGATTTGACTTGAATTCATCTTGAATATACCTTCAAGTACTTTTATGGCACCAAGGGCTATATCACCAACCAAGAGCTCTATCATGACACAAAGAACTCATTAACAAGGCAAGGAGGACACCACCAAGGATTCATCAAGATTGAGGGCTAAGCAAGGATCCATGGGCATGTCCAAAGGCTCCTCCATCATACATCATATGATCATCAAATGCAAGCGAGATTCATTCATATGTGCATGAGGGCTTCTTCAAGGATTCCATCAACATGTCAAAAGGACACTATGAGTGCAACAAGAAGGGCTCCATCAAATGCTTCCTCCAAGTGGTAAGGGCATCATCAAGCATGTAGAGACTCCAAGAGTATAATGGCCACTAATTCACCAAGCATGGGTCCAAGGACTTCTTTAAAGGCTTCTTCAACCACCTAAACCATACAAGAGACCTCCAAGGGCCACAATCCATCATGAAATCACCTTTGGGGGTGCCAGGCCTTCTCCTAGGGTGCCATGAAACCATCCGAGCATGAATGACCATAGAATGGGTCATTAATGCTGCTCCAAGTCATTTAGGGCTTCTCCATTGTTTACCAAGGCTTCAAGACCATCTCCAAGTTCTTCAATGTCTTCAGCAAGGTGGTGGCTTTAAGATCCAAGCTTATGGGTACAGGGACCTTGTCAACTGGGTACAAGGTGCTTCAAGGCACAAACCCATGTTGTAAGGGATCTAAATCACTACAAGGTGCAAAACCACTTTGTAAGGGGTCAAGGCACTGCAGGTGGGACTTGGTGGCATCAATGACATCCTGTGGGGCCATTGCAGGTCCATGTTGGCATCAATGACAATTTCATCAACAATCTCCCCCTTTGTCATTGATGACAATAGCTCATGCTCCCCTTTTGTCTTCATCTCTCCCCCATTGGCATCAATGGAAAAGGGTGCCAACATACCTGTGTCTGAAATCTCTAATCACTACTGATTGCTCCCCTTGTCAATATGCACGATCCTAGGACCTATCTGTATACCTAGAGTAACCATCCTTTCTCCATTGAGTTCATCCTCCAGCCTTATGAACTCAAGGTGTGCTAAGGTATTTGATAGACCTTACACTTGGCTTGCCATATGGAAGCCATCCTCCCTGCTCTTATCAACTTCTCCTATCCGCAACTACTCAGTCTTCTTCATCCATACTTGCTTTTTGGAATCTTTCCTTTCAGCATTTGTTTCTTCATCTGTACTCACTTTCCTTGATGAGATGTATAAGAAGTTTGTCAAGGGTTATCTTCTTGTACTCCAACAATCTTGAGTTGTGTGCCCAAGGCCACTGCAGATATAACACCTCATCATACGTCAATATGCAGCAATGTGACCAACATTGTTGCATGTCAAGCACCTGACTAAGCTATTGGAACTTCCAACACTTCTTTGATCAAATTCATTTCTCCATGCCTGAGAGTGTCCCTGAATATAGGAATTTGTATTATGATCTTCAAATCTTCTTGCTGATGTATATGAAGTACTCCTTCTTGGTTGACTTCTTTGACTTGCACATTCTTGGGCTTTGTGACCAAACCCACTGCAGGTGTAGCATCTCAATGTGTGACATGTGGCAGCAACATGTCCGACTTGATTACATGTCCAACATCTAACTGAATAATTGGGGATTCCAACCCTTCTTCTTCCATAGAATCTATAATCCATAACCTTTTGACCAAAGTTAGAACAAAAATAACAATAACCATTGAATCCACTTTCATACCTAGGTCTTGGAGTTGTTTCTTTTATGAGGTTGCTTTGAGGAATAGACCTAACTCCTTGTTTCATCTGTGAACTTCCAAAGTCCTTGTTGTCATGTGCAGGTGCATGGGGAGAAGCTTTGGATGTTAATGGACCTGCTTATGGAGTCTTCAGAGACCAAGTGTCATATTCAGATTTTTCTTTGTTATTCTTGTAACCAAGACCAGTTTTGTCGAGTGGAGATTTTTGGAAATATGAGATCTTATCTAGGACAATTGAACTGTCCTGGAACTTGACCAAGGTTTCATTATTCTTACCTTTATTCCTAATACCAACTACCTCCATTTCCAACTTCTGGAGTGTCTCCTCCTTTTCTTCCAGCTGACTCTTCAGGATTTCTTCTATCCTCTTGGCTTCCTCCAGCTGAGTCTTCAGATCATGATTGACCTCTCTAGTTTCTTCAAGCTCTTGTGTAAGATTTTCTGGTTCTTCATTTTGACTGATCAATTCAGTCTTTAATTATTCAACTTCAACATCCTTGTCTTTCATTCGATCTCACAACTCTTTGTCCTTGTCTTTAAGATTTGCAAGCAACACTTTCATTGACATGGTCTTCCGCTGATATTCATTCAAGGAGTCCAAGATTTTCTTTTTGAACTTTGTGAAGTCACTCTGGGTCAAATTTACTGTGTTTAGAAACCAGTTGGCTCTGAGATCAATATTCAACAATGTGAGATGTATCTCATGTGCACTCTTTGATAGCCCTTCATCATCTTTTGCAAGAACCTTCTCAATTTCATCACATAAACTATCATTACAATAACAAGTGTCCATACCTTTACTGGAGTCATCTTCTTGCTTGTCTTATTCTTGATTGATCTCTTCCGTGGGATTGTCTTCTGGTTCCTGATCTGTCTTTTCGGGTTCTGGTCTTGCCTTCTGATACTCACTTTCCAACTTGAACCATAGGTCTTTTGCTGAAGTGTACTCTCCTACACTTTCCTTCACTAAGCTGGGAAGTACATCCATGAGGAACTTCAAGGCTGTGGTGTTTTCCTTCTTTGCTTCCTTCTGTGCAATTGATTTTCCTTTCTTGTATGATGGAGCGGATGGATTGATAAAAATCTCCCAAAAACCAAACTTCTTCAGATAAGCCTTCAGTTTTCTCCTCCAACTAAAATAATATGTCATATCAAGTATAGGCACGTCATTGCTTGATGATTCTTTCTTATCCTCCATTGTGTCTAAGGATCTCCTTCAAGCTTGCTAGGCTTGTGACGAAGGCCTGCTCTGATACTAATTGTTAGACACACCAGGCACACAGAGAGGGGGGGTGAATCTGTGTGTGTAGTCTTTATTACTTTTTCAATTTTAAAATCAACAACTAATTCATCAATGCATTATTCTACCATTTGCATAATCATTTCATAATAATCTATCACTTCATCATTTACAGATCATAAGCAGCTGAATCATGAAGTCATAACAAGAACCATAGCACAAGAGAACACAACACCATATGATTTTGTAATCTTTTTGTATTTGTTTTTGGAATGGCTACAACTGTAAGGTAAAATCAGTAGCTACTGATACAAAGAGCACCTACTCTTCATCCAAGACCCCGCCTGGTTTTCTTAGACCCTGCTAAGAAGGGTTTGAGGTATCCTTACCTCAAAAGCAAGACAATCTTGCTTTTACAATTACAACTCATTGTCTCATCATACTCATCACACACACATATCACTGTCAAGTGCGCTCACTGCCACATCAACGCTATTCATCATCATCCAATCAACTCTGGTCATCACTACTGCTGGTCATAGGTCTGCTCTTCCTCTTCCTTGCTCATCATTCTTCACTGCTGCAATACTGCTCATCATAGAACACCAAGGTTCCAATATCACCAATCTTGTCTACCTTGTCACTGGTCATGTCTTGGCTCATCATACAGTTCATCATAGTCAGTCATAAAGTTCAATAAATTTTATCACTGTTCATGTGCATCATCATGATGTTTAATCAATACTGCTGGTCAGTCTTTTCTCGTTACTCTTGTCATATCATTGTCATGTCTTCTTCTGAAGGTAACATATCATATTACTGTAGATGTCATTAAGGTCAGCATATGTTACTGAAGTCTTTATATGTACAAGTAAAACCTATGTGTATGTCTAATGTAGAAGAAAAGACTAGACCAAACGTTCAAGTCCCCAAGCCTGCTGCAAAAAAAGGACTTCCTTCAGGATCACACAAGACTTGTTCACATTTTACTTGTCATCTCAACTACAACTTCTACAACTCTCGTGTCTTCAAGGTTGTGTTTGTTCATGATTTATGTCTCCTCATGTCCACAGAATCACTGCTTCGCATCTGATATACTAGTCATCCTCTTACTTTTGTATTGCCATAATATATTCAACGACAAGTTTCTGTCTGTTCAGATCATGTTTTTATGGTCATGGCCTAGCCCAGCATTGTCATCACCAGTCTAGGTAAACACAGTTTGGCTCACAAGCAAAAAGGAGCATAGAACATCTGCTCAAGCAGTCTTCTCTTTAGCTGGGACTCCCTCATATTTCTACAGCAGCTCCATCGAATTCATTTCACCGAAATTCAGAGGTATGTATATCCTCAAAAATCAGAGTTTAGAGTTTGAGCCTTAATGGTTGCTTGTAATGATGCAGAAACATGCCTTTAGTCAAGTCAAACTTTAATTGCTACTACAGCCATTTGTCATGTCAAAGTAACTCAATGCTATCACAACTATTCCTCTCTTCTTTTCTTTGGTAGCTTTAGGATGTCTTAAGGAAAATCGTTAACTCAATCCAATACTATGCCATGGTGTCTTCAATAACAACTTTATATATGTGCATAAAAAAAAAATTGTGTAAGATATCAAACTTTCACTCTAGTTCACTGAATCTCTAGCTTCTTAAGTTTTACTTGATCTCTGATCCTTTTAGAACTTGGGAAAAATGAACATACCTCCTTCTTAGCAAGCTTGAGAAGATGTATTAGCATACCTTCCAAACTGATGTCTGAAACTTTTATGTCTCCAACGCGACTGAGATTGATTTTCCTTAGTTACTCGATCACTTGACTTGCCTCAATATTTGTCATAATATCAGTGTTGTCAAGTTGACACCATCTACGTGATTGTCATATCAAACATATGAATACATCACTCCATGTCATTATTCGAGCAAGAGTTCGGAGCTGGGACTGAGATGTTTTCAACAATTTGGATCTTGACTGTGGTGACCAAAACCATGACTGAGATGGTTCACAAATTCAAACTGTGCTTGCTCAGAGAAACTTGGACTGTATATGTTCAACAAAAACTTGGACTGTGGTAGCTCTGTAAATTTCATGTGACTACTGCTAATTTTGGATCTGCTCTCAGTCAATAGTTGACCACAAAATTTGGGTCTGTTTCAAGATAGAAAGAGTGTCATCATTCACCAGTCTACCGCTGCAAACAAAAAATCACACTACTACCCTACTGTAAATTCGGGATTGTTTTCTTTACTGTGTAAACCCTCCAAAATTTCAGCAGTGACTGCTCCTTCTCTACTGCTACCCAAATCCCAGTCAACGAAATCAGAGCTCTGTTACTTCACCAATTTTTTTTGTGTGTAAATGAGTGAAATTAAGTTGTATTTATATAGACTTGTACCCCAATTTTTATGGGGCCGACTTGCCCTCAAAAAAAAAATTTAATTTAATTAAAAAAAACACTTTTCTTTTGGTCGGCTTGCCCAAAAGATGGGGTTAACACAACTTCAAAAATCATTATTTCTTCAACTGTGAGGAACCAAGTGGCATGCCACCTACTGTTAGAAATGGCATGATGAGGGCTATCATCCTATGATGGGATTATTTGCAAACACATGGTCCTTCACCCTTAAATTCTTCAATTTGTGGAGGACATCATATTTGACTTGAATTCATCTTGAAGGTACCTTCAAGTACTTTTATGGAACCAAGGGCTACATCACCAACCAAGAGCTCTATCATGAAACAAAGAACTCCTTAACAAGGCAAGGAGGACACCACCAAGGATTCATCAAGATTGAGGGCTAAACAAGGATCCATGGGCATGTCCAAAGGCTCCTCCATCATACATCATATGATCATCAAATGCAAGAGAGCTTCATTCATATGTGCGTGAGGGATTCTTCAAGGATTCCATTAACATGTCAAAAGGACACTATGAGTGCAACAAGAAGGGTTCCATCAAATTCTTCCTCCAAGTGGTAAGGGAATCATCAAGCATGTAGAGGCTCCAAGATTATAATGGCCACTAATTCACCAAGCATGGGTCCAAGGACTTCTTTAAAGGCTTCTTCAACCACCTAAACCATACAAGAGACCTCCAAGGGCCACAATCCATCATGACATCACTTGTGGGGGTGCTAGGCCTTCTCCTAAGGTGGCATGACACCATCCGAGCATGAATGACCATAGAATGGGTCATTAATGCTTCTCCAAGCCATTTAGGGCTTCTCCATCGTTTACCAAGGCTTCAAGACCATCTCCAAGTTCTTCAATGTCTTCAGCAAGGTGGTGGATTCAAGATCCAAGCTTGTGCATACAGGGACCTTGTCAACTGGGTACGAGGTGCTTCAAGGCACAAACCCATGTTGTAAGGGATCCAAAGCACTAAAAGGTGCAAAACCACTTTGTAAGGGGTCAAGGCACTGCAGGTGGGACTTGGTGGCATCAATGACATCTTGTGGGGCCATAGCAAGTCCATGTTGGCATCAATGACAATTTCATCAACATGGTGATCGATTTCATTTTTTTTCTACATGTATGAATTTACAGGCCCATATTTTATACCACTGTCATTCACTGCAGTTCATTTCTTTGTATTGGGCATAGCCTTTGCCAAAATTTGAGCCCAAGAGTTTTGTGAAAGTTTCAATGAAAGGGTTTTTGTGGTTTTAGGCTTAGATTTTGTAGGGTCAGTTTTTTCTTTGAATTGGGCATAGCCTTTGCCAAGATTTGAGGGCGATGGTTTTGTGAAATTTTTAGTCCGAGGGATTTTATGGCTTTAGGCTCACAGTTTGTGGGGTCATTTTGGTCGGGGTTTGGTTTCACTGCCACTCAAGTCGATGAGGAATATTTTGTCGGTGTCCCTTCATCGACATGAATGCTCTATGTTAATGCTTCATCAATGCATTGTTGCTCAATTAATGCAAGAAAGCTTGTGATTTGATTTACATATGGGTCATTTCTTAATTGCAGCTCAGCTTATGAGGATCTCAAAGATGTTGTCACAATTCTCGATTTATTGGGTTTGCTGCTGCATCGCCTTTGCTTTGCACATATATAGAAATCTTCTAGTATCCAATGTTTCCTACTATTTTCCTTTTCTTTGCTTGTACTACTTTTGTTGTGCTTCGGTTACACCGGATATTTTGCAATGGAGGTCTTTCCACTTTGTCAAATTTGTAGGTATTCCTTTAGTCTACTTAATTGTCTTCAACATTCATTGTGGTAGCAAAATATTTGCTTTGTATTTCAGTGGCTCTGAATTTATCTTCTTCTTGCAATTGGAATTTTAATCTTGAATGTTTTAAAGTTTATTGTTTACTTACAAGTTGCTTATTTATTGTCAAAATGAGAATTTCATTTTGCAAACTGTATGTAAATGTTATTTTGGAATGGGTAAGAGTAGTTCTGAAACATGGTATTTACTTTACCAGGGAAAAATTGTTCTTATCTTGCATATAGTTGATAGTAGAGACAAACATATATTACTAAGTCTGTCCATAAAAAACAATTAACATGACCACTTCCAAAACATGCAATCCACAGCCAAGGCACGCGTTGTTTCACTCTGAATAAATTTCAATTTATTTTTGTTCATGCCCTATTTGATTCCACAGGAAAGAACAACCATCACATTATGGATACTATGCTAACTGAAGATGTTATTACACTCTTGCTGCATGGTGTTGTCAACCTTTGCCCGCCAGTACAAATTTCCACACTAAACCAAGTGAACTCACTCAACTCATCAGCTATTCATTTTTGAATTTATATCTCAGATAACCTTCACAAGCATGAGCTATTACTTCCAATTATATATAATAGTCTTGTCGAAGATGGGAAACTAAAAGAAGGAACTATAATCAAAGTCACCCAATGTACTTGCAACGTTTTACATAATGTAATGTATGTTTCATTTCCTCGTTCTTTTTTTCCCACTTAATGAATTCCACACTGTTGATACATCAAATGCTTTTGTCTCCAATTACTCTCTAACATACTTCTTCATACCAGGACTATCACATTTCTTGCACTTGAACTTGTCACAGTGGATGCAACGATTATTGGAGACCCTGCATATTACCACTTAGTTGTAGCCTCTCCCTCGTAGAGTAGTTCCTCTGCTGCAGTGAACACTATGTCAATAAATTAAAACCCTGCCTTTCCTGCATCGACTATCCCATTCACTTCACTTTCCTCTTCTAGCAAAGTTTGTACCATTCAAGGTCGATTTATTGGCAAGACAAATATTCATGAATATGGAAACCAACGAGGGTCTGGAAAAGTGTTCGCATTTGACCTTGTTAATGCTTCACACAATGAAATACATATCTCAGCATTCAATGAATTGACACTCTCTTTGTATGAGCAAATACAATTAGGAGTAGTGTACATAGTATCAAATAGCACTATGAAAGCATCCAATCCAATTTTCAACCATTTGAAAAGTCGTAATTATATTTTCCTAGGTTCCTCCTTAACCATCCAACCATGCTTAGATGAATATCCCTTAATACCTTTATGATTATTTAACTTTAAAACTATTCAGTACATCCAAACTATAGTTGTAAATTCCATGGTTGACCTTCTAGGACTTGTAATTTCAGTTTCGCCTGCATCCACCATACGGAAACGAGATGGTGTAGAGACTATACGACACACCATTGGACTCTGCAACATGTCAGGATATAACATTGACATTACACTTTGGGTAGAGCATTTCCAAATTGAAGGAGACAAGCTTGGTAACCTCTGTGGTTTAACTACTCCTCCATCTTTAGCAATCAAAGGCGGTCATGTTATAGAATTCAACAGAAAAACTGTTGGGACTATCTCCAACAGTACTATTTTTCTAAACCTAAAGATTAAAGAAACTGTCCTTCTCTGGAGATAGTTTCATGACAATGGATTTCGTTTAGCGTTAGCATCTTTGAGCCAAAAATTCAATGCCTCTCATTCTGGTCCTCGTAAAAGCATTACAATCAATGAGCTACAAAATATTCAACCATCTGAAAAGCATGTTTGGTACTCTGTTGTTGTGACCATCACAAAAGTCAACATGGATGAATTTCATTTCCTTGCTTGCCCTCTTTTTGTTTATGGTATACAATGCATGAAAAAAAATTCCCACAAAGTTGGAAACATTTGGCATTGTGGTACATGTGATGGTGAGTTTCTTGAATGTGACTACGGATACATACTAAAGGTTGACTTGGAAGATATCACTCGACACCTTCATGGTGTCATAGCTTTTGATGATGCTGCAAACCAACTCATGGGAATTTCTATGAAATACCTATGCCTCCTCTCAACTGAAGCAACATCAATTGTTGAAATAGCCCAGAATATCTACAATAAACAATTTCTTTTTACTCTTTCAGTTAGAACAGAGACCTTCTGTGGAATTGCACGCCTAAAGGTTGTAATTGTGATGTTTAAAAACATTTAATTGTAAATTTCATGTGGATATTCAAATACATAAGTTGTTTCAACTTGATACTTCGTTCCTTCCTAGATTAATTACCTCAACGATCTTGAGGGTCCCCGACAATGACGCCAAAAAACATTCTTTATTGTCTGTAATGAATTGCCTCAATTCTCAGATTTTTTTCCTTCTTTCATGCTTCATTATAGCAGGGTTTTTTTTAACTCGCTTTTAGGAGTTCTCTCTTGTAGTCTCATAGTTTCATATATGGTTTGCCATACTACAATTTGGTCTTCTATATTGTTGCTTTCTTACAGTTATTAAGCTAGAACTTGAAAAAAAAATATACTCCATAAATGTTATTTTAACATACATAGTTGGTACCCAATATGCAATCACTTAACATTTCCTTTATATCTTATGTTTTATATCCATAAACGTTTCACTTAATACATATACAAAATGTGTCCCTACCACCAATGAAAGCTTCTAAGTCTTTAACAAGTTTATGCTTTTCTTTGATTGGGTGACTTTGATTATAGTTCCTTATTTTAGTTTCCCATCTTCTACAAGACTATTATATATAATTGGAAGTAATAGCTCATTCTTGTGAATGTCGTCTGAGATAGAAATTTAGAACCGAATAGTTGATGAGTTGAGTGAGTTCACTTGGTTTAATGTGGAAACTTGTACCCATGGCCAAAGGTTGACAGAGCCATGTAGCAAGAGTGAAATAACATCTTCAGTTACCATAGTCTCAATAACGTGATGGTTGTTGTTTCCTGTGGAATCAAATAGGGCATGAACAAACAAAAAATGAAAATTATTCAGAGTGAAACAATGCGCGCCTTGGCAATGTGGATTGCATGTTTTGGAAGCGGCCATGTTAATTGTTTTTTATGGACATGCTTAGTGATATATGTTTTCCTCTACTGTCAACTATATGCAAGATAAGAGCAGTTTCCACTGGTAGAGTAAATACCATGTTTCAAAACTACTCTTACCCATTCCAAAATAACATTTACATATAGTTTGTGAAATGAAACTCTCAATTTAACAATATATAAGCAACTTGTAAGTAAATACTAAATTTTTAAAAATTCAAGATTAAATCTCAACTGAAGGAACATCAATTGTTGAAATATCCGAGAAGATTGGCAACAAAAAATTTATTTTTACTCTTTCACTTATAACGAAGACCATATGTGGAATAGGACGCCTAAGGGTTGTAATTGTGATAGTAGAAAACATTTATTCGTTAATTTCAGTTGTACATTCAAATACATAGGTATTTGAAAAGTTTACGCTTTTATTGAAGGAATCACGTTGAACCATTAAAATGAACAAGCCCATGCACGAAGAAGACTTGTATATGTAGAGAATAGAGATAAAAACAACAAGCGACAATGTCTTCTTTATAGAGTTGTTTGTCAACCTATGGATATGTCTTCTTCCTTTTCTCTTGGCCAACCTTTCGACACAATATCCCTTCCATCCCCCATGATAAATCCATCCAACACCTTCCTTGATGATGCACATCAACAATTTCGTAAAAAAATCGACCAACTAGCTGACATGAATGCCTGCTCGATTTGCAATGAATATTACCCTGGTATTGCAACAAAAAAGTTCCATGGTGCATATGGATGTTCACGTTGTATTCTACAAAGAAAAGGAAATCGCTTTTCATTGGAAAACAATATGGACCCAGGCATAGAACCACCTTTCCTTGCAATACTTATGCAAGTTGAAGAAATGCTCATTAGTCGCGCCAACCGAATCCTACAAGTCACACATTCCCATGGTGGTCAATATAAATATTATGGACATACTTTTTTCTTCTACCAAGACATTTCCAATATTTCCACATCCCTAACCCATTTAATATCAGACCTTAACATCCTTGTTGTTCGCAAATGCAGCCCTACAAACAATCCATATGAATTGTTTGTTAGTCGAACACATGTTCTTGCTGCTGTTAAATACAAAATGGAAAACGATCTATACTACAAGGATGTATGAGTCAACCCAATTGCATTAGCTTCTTTTCCTCTTGTTTCAATAGAAATTTTACCTTTGATTCCCTATGTTAATATCAATGATACATTATCTCATCAGCAAATCTTGTCCTCTACAATCCAACCACCAAATTCATTTGAACCCTATGAATTAGAATCATCCTCATTTATTTAAACACAAAATAATGCTAGAAATGAGGTTGAATAAATTATATGCTTCATACGCACACCATATATCCCACTACTTCTATTGATTTCCCCCCTATAGGAATACCCCCTATCAATGAGTACAACATAGAAGGCCTTCTTTCCATGGCTTTGCCAATCTTCTTCCCCGCAGGTGCATCAATGCTTACACAACCACGCATTCATGAAATTGAGATGCACAAATATGCACTTCACCTCATTCACTATCATGACAACAGATTTGGGCAACATCCTCGCTTCTATTTTTGTCAAGAATTAACCTTGAAGATACACTCCCTCCCACAATTCTTGAGCTTGTTAACCAATTTCAATACATGCCTAATGAAAAAATTGGGGAAAGGGTTGCCCGATTGGGGTATTCATTACATGGAACACAATCGTATTGGAACAAAAGTAGAGATGAACTCACAAATATGATCAATCAACAACCTATACCAACGTTCTTCTTCACCCTTAGTGCAGCTAACACAAAATGGTCAGATTTGCATGCTCTAATGCATGGTGAACTCCCTGCCAGTTTAAATCAACACCATCAATGGAAGATTCACAACATCATACCAAATCCACATATTACATCACAATACATGCACAATATATTCATAATATTCCTTGAAGAGGTGCTTCAAAAAGGATTTCATATAACAGATTCTTGGTGCAGGTGTTTTACTATCTCTTCCTTCTTATCCTTCTCTTCATGTTTTTCACTTGATAAGATTTATTTCTAATATATTCCTTTTCCTCCCATGCAGATATGAATGGAAACCTAGGGGATCCACACACATTCATGGTTTTATTTGGTTGGAATATGCACCAAATATGGACACCTTAGACTCGGAAGATGTTGGAACTGAAGCTGCAACACACTTTTTTGACACCTATGTTACAGCTTGGAATCATCATAATTCCCACTTGTCCACTTTTGGGTTACATCATTCTACTACAAATGATCCATGCAATCTTTCATTACCATCCATATTTGCATCAAACTACTCAATTGACTATGAAGAACTTGTAAATTGTGTTCAAAGGAACACTAGATGTTCATAATCAACTTGCCTTCACAAAAAAGGAACATCTGTTCAATGTCGCTACGGTTTTCCATATGACCTACGAGCTACTTCTTCCTTATTCATTGATGCAAATGGACATAAAATCTACAATCCTGCAAGAAATTATTCCCTTCTGAATATTCACAACCCAACCATGCTTTCAATATGGAGGGCTAATGTTGATTGCCATCCTGTTCTTTCTAGACATGTTGTCCTCAAATACATTTCAAAATATGCATCAAAAGAAGAGCCAAAATTAGAAATCTATCATGCTATTCTCTCTCACCTTGCACATGCAGCACCAAGTGACAACCCCATTCTCCATCCAATCAAGCGATTCGTTGCACAAATAGTTGCAGAAAGAGACATTAGTGCACCTGAGATGTCTCACATGCTCCAAAAACTCCCTCTTGTGCTTTGCAACCATCAATTTTTTCCCCTAAATGTGAGCCAAATTATCTTTCGGTGTGTTTGTAAACACACTACTAACATCCCTACAACCCCCCCCCCTTCATATTTGCAAACATGGAAAGACCCCTTTCTCTTAAGCGTCTAACCTTGCTTGAAGCTGCTCGTTCTTGGTCATCAATATGGATGTCCAAATCTTGTTCCAAGATCGTTCTTGGAAGACCCGCAATTCCTTTTTCACAAAACCAACTCAAATCAATTTGTAGATTTCGGATTGTGGATCTGCCATTTAACTTTTCCAAAATTTTCTTCCGTAATTTGTTTTCTGCAACCCCTGTGAGCCGACAATCTCTTGCACCTTTTCTCTAATCCGTTGATACGTTATCAATCAAGTCGATCTATCTATACTTGATCTCCTTATCTATATTTGTAGCCTCTATATCTTCATCCTCCACGCAGATCAATCAATCAACTCGATCTATCTTCAACAAGACTTGATCTTCTTCTTAACACTCAAAATGTAGCCCTGGTTCTAAAAGGGAAAATCTCAAGCTAACCACATAATCAAGCTTTAGGAAAGAAAGCTAGATTCTTTCTTTCCAGAGAGGGATATCTAAATAATTGTTTTCACAAGAACAAATATATGAATAAGAAATCAATGTAAGATTGTTGTTGGTTGAAACAAGGAAAGTACACATTGAGCATGGAGTTAAAAAATGATAATAAAAAGACAGTGCTATTGCATGGAATTTTAACACAACCAACATAGCAATCTCATTGCAGTCAAAATCCTTTTTCTGGTGATATGGAAGCAAACAAAAAACAATCCAATAATGAGGGAATCTAACAAGGATGAATCCACATTAACTTTATATGAACAATTTTTGTGAATGTTTGAAATCAACAGATGAAAGGAAAAACATAATGGAAGTAGTAAACAATAAACATATGCACATGAGAAAAAGAAACTATAGACTGTAACAAACAGAAAATATGAATCTCTAGAAAAAGGCCAGCTTTGGCTCTGAAATTTTATTAAAAGATAGATCTCAAATTACAATGCTCATTTCTCACCGGTTCCAACCCTTGTTCCATTACAAAATCTTGTTCTTATACAAAATCGCTCAAACTTGTCCTATGATTTTCACCACTCTCTGCTTATGTGCACACTTCTTCCTCTATCTTCTGCATTTTCTCCTCCAACTCTGAATGTACAAACTGAATGTATGTTCATTATTTGTTTGTTACTAAATTTTTTATAACTTATGCTACTACTGTCATTTGTTTGAATTATCGGGTGTAGTTAATGTTCCATAGTATTAGGACAGGCATAATGTATGTTCCTTTTGTCCTTGTTACCCTACCGGGTCATTTTTTCCTGAACGGGTTATCACCCCTAATGATTTCAGCACTTCATAAGGGTGGTGATGATGACAATGGCCTATGTTTCTATTTGCCGCAGTCCGAACATTCGTTCAGACCGACAGGTTATAGCAATGGATACTATGCACTATGGTAATTAATTCCACAGTCTCAGCTAGAGGCTTCAGCAGCATGTCCTTTGGTCTTTCAATTATAGCCACTACTTCTACATTCGTTCTCAGTTCTTTTAAGACATTGTTTCTCTTCTGGGTATCAGAAGGCTTTCTCCTTTCCATACTTGCTAAGATGCTTCAAAGCGTTGTTGCAGGGAGCCCTACAACTGGCTTACTTTCCAACAGTATCCCGGCTTGTGGTGGAACATATCCGACAAAATTTCCCTCACCCATAACAGGTGTCACAACTCCAATCACAAGGACCCTAGGCCCATTACCACTAAAATTCTCACTAACCATATTTCTCCACAAGTCTTCTTTAACTTTGTGTCCTGCAAACAAAAACTCTCTGTAACGATAATTTTCAATATTCCCACAGTAGAAATTTCATTTCAGCAAGAAGTCTGTCAAATCTTCACACACGCCATTATCGAGTAGTATAATAACAACACGATCCATCACGTGGGTCACCACTCCAAGTTCTTATGTCCAGGTGCCAACAATGCTGCCCCTTTTTGATGTGACATCATGATACTTATGACGCAAGTGACTACCAAATTCTCTTGGTATGTGTGAATCTAATAATTGATAATTGTTACATCAACAAGATTTCTAAATAAGCGTGCCAACGCCTCCCTTTCGTTCTTCAAGAACTCCTGCCGGTTCAATGCCTCTATTGTGCCCCCCTTTCATTCGAATTAGGTTCCCCTCTGTTCTTCTCTTCATGCCTCCGCATAGACGCTCCCACACTCCCCTACCTACCTCCTCCAGACCGCCCATCAGAGATATGAGAAGCATCGTCCATACTGCCTACTTGTACAAGAATTCGATCCCCAACACGGTAAAAGAGGAAATTGAACAGTCAGAAAATGATGCCAAACTCACCATGAATTGCATTCCAGACCATGAGGTGACAGAGGAATTTGAGGCTCTCATATCTGACCCTGGTTATCGTTACCATTGGATCATGTATAATTAATCATGTGTTAAATGTATTTTAAAACATAAATTAAATATATCTAACATTTATAAATTTATAAATTATTTTATAATATAAATATTTATTTAATACAATATATTTAATTTTAAAATTTATATCTTTATAATTATTATATTTAATTTCAAAAATTATATCTTCATCTTTCTATTTTTATTTGTATATTTAACTCACATTCTTATCTTTTTTTAGTGTTTTAATTTTATTTCCACACTTTTGTTAAGACAAGCATGTTAAGGGTGCCATGCTCCGTGCATTCCCTTCAAATATCACCTTTGTGGTGGGTACTGGTATGACGACTAGGACATTATTAACTTAGTCCAACCGATCTTGTTGAGGGACTAATAGTTCCTAGGGAAGAATGTCGAGTCATTGATTGTGTGCCCCCTAGTCTAAGCCTCATGTGTGATCGAATCTACGGCCTACACTCACAACTAAAGAGCAAAATCCTCTCTTGTTTTTCAACTCGACGCATGGAGTAATTGCAAGTGTTACATCCATTTTCTATTCAATCTTGTTATCTGGTGTGGATTGACTAACAATCACAATCCAATACCTGCATGCAAAACACTACATGCAGCAAATCCGTCTAAATAAAGCATAATATATCAATTTATATTAGGTGAACATCACATGTCACGACTATCGCAACTCAATTCGGAGCCCACGTGGTATCGACACCATCTTACATGACATGTACTTGTATTTTCCTGTCATATTCGACAACCCATCAAAAGTACATATTATACATAACATTTATCTATTCATTTAATCATCGTTCCATAATCTCATGGCATCATAAACATTTGATCATCATCAAATCATTATTTCATAACTTTATAGCAAACATAAACATATCATCATCATCAAATCAACATTTCATAAATTCAAACATATAACTTTAAAACATAACACTTATTAATCAAAGCATTAGTTTCCACACATGGTCAGGTCATTCCTCATCAAATTCCCTAAAAAATACATACCATAATAATCCAAGTCTTAAACCTAGACACAACCAGGCCATTCAAAATCGAATTCTCGTAAATAACAGTGTCATGATAAAATCAAAGTCTAAGTAAAAGCGGGGCACTACATACACCTCTTTAAGAAACTTTGTCCTGAAATTCTATAATAGATAATGAACTACTGACACAAAAATATTTTTTGTATATAACTAAAAGTTAAAACCCCTAACAATGTATATCAAACTAGATGTAATGGGAATCACATTATTGTTTATTATGTGGATCTATTGTGTTCGTTGAAAGTTAATTTCATCATTTGTACCTTTAGATCTATTATGAAACACAACAACATTATGGAATTTCTAAATTACAACTTTATCTAATGAATTTTTAATTTTCTTTTTGAAAATCATTATTTAATTATGCATTCAAAATTAACATTTGTATTTAAGTTGAATTTTACAATCTATTTCAATCAAATAATTACAAATTTGTATCTCAAACCTAAAACATCATCATATAAGTAACAAGTGAATATGCCACAAAGTGGGTAGTCCCCACAAATATAGAAACTTTATAATGGGCATTGAATTATTTACATATATGCTACAAAGTGGCTAGTCAAATATAGAACCTATGAATGTATATAAGCTTTAAGTTGAATGTAGAAATTGAAAAAGTAAAGGAGAAATTATAAGAAATTTTTTATTTTAAATTATAACATCAAATTGTCCTTATTAAAACATTAAGAAAATTATATAGAATTGGTAATATCTAAGTCAAAAAATATATGAAAAATGAACATTTTTTTAAGTAATCATGGTACTTTAAAAAAAAAATCCATATGAAACACTTTTACTTTTATTTTCTATGTTTTAAAAATAAAACCACACTCTTACATATTTATATCCCAACGATAACCTTTTTACAAATTAGAAAATAGAATGAATGAAATTTTTCAAAAGTATGGAATGTATTTTTAATTTTCAAATTTAATAAATTATTTTTTTTAAACATTGAAAACTTTACAAAAAAATATAATATGAAACTGAACTAATATAAAATCAAATCACAATGAAAAATATACTTCCTACATTGGCATTGACTAATAATTTACTTCTAAAGTTAAATACTTTTGATTTTGTCCCAAGGAACACCTTCTAAGGAAAATCTTGGGACTTCTGATCCACATTCGCAAATGGTACCTAGTGCAAACCCATCAATGTCAATTACAACTCTTGACTTTGTAGGGACATCTAGTCAAGCATGCAACTAAGACAACCGACCCATGGCATTGACCTCAAGACATAATGGATAAAGTTCAAAGCACTCAACCACTTGAGATAGCCCACCAAGCTATAGACACTTTTGATTTGATGATGATGATGATGATGATGGTTAACGTCCCCTCGGAACAAACTTTGGTCTATCAAACCAAAAGAAATGAATTACTTAGTTTGCTTTAAAATTGTATTTCTATGTTGAAAGATCTTGGAGAGAAGCATCCCGAGCTCACTATAATTTTGACAAGTTAAAAGTCTAGGAAGGTCGGGATTGCAACAAAGATTATAAAACCGATATCTAATGTGGGTGTACGCAGAGCATTCTAAGAGGAAGTGATTTTCATCCTCAATGTTCATATTCTCACAAAGATGGCAAATCCTTTCCACCCATGGTGTTTTAGGAACTGCCCAATGACCAGTTTCACTATGTAGCTCATGAGAGTTCATTCTTATCTTGGTTATATTAATTTTTTTCTTTGAACTAGTTAAAACCGAGAGATACTTTTGATCTTCTAAACTAAGGTTGATGACCTCCTTATAATATCTTAATTTTCTTTTATCCTCTAAATCTTTCTCACACCACATTTTCTCCTTAAACTTAGAAGTAACAATATTTTTAATGTTATATATATTTTGCAATGCAACATTTTCGTCAATCTCCCAATGGTTTAACCAAGCCCTGGTATCTTTATACCAACCTCGCTTGAGCTTCAGGTGGTTTTGGCTGGAATTTAAATCTAGCTTAGGAAGTCTATGGTCTCCCATGTTATTGATTTTGTGCTTGTACAACAGGAGCCTAGCCATAGCTAGGATCTCGATAGGGGAAAGAGCCACTTCCATAAGGAGAATAGGGTAGGGTGTATTGCTTTTAATTTTGAGGTTATGTTAGCTGCAATATTTCACCTCCTGCGGACAGCAAGGTGTTCCACTGGTTTGAATGGTTCAGATCCAGAACAAATAGAATACATAGGTTGAAGACTCTCCCTAGACGTCGTAGATACTCGGAATGTAATGCTTCGATCATTACCCTGTGTAGCTGCAATAAGATTTAACACGCAAACATATCGAAACCACCATAATATAATCTACTAATCTATGTTAGTGACTAAGGAATCTAACAACATACATGTGAAATCAAACAACAACAATATATGTGGCACAGAAATCAACTTGCATTAATATAGAAATATGAAGAAGTTTACAACCAAGCCTTAGTGTTGACATGCATCTCCATGAAACCATGCATTCTCATCCCCAAAATCTCTGACTCTAGCTCTCTATGCTCCCCCAAATGGTCTTGGGCCAAGTGATCAATCCAACAGCATAACAATACCTTAAGAGTTCTCCCCCTCAACCATGGCCATAAGCTTGTATTTATAAGGCTAAATGGATAGGGATGGTTGAGAGATAAGTGGGTGAGGTGGCCTCTAAGATCCTAGGATGAGGGATCTCGAGCTCAACTAACCTACAACAGTAGGGATAAGGGAGGACACGAGGCTTATCATCTAGAAGCCTCGAGAAACTTCTCTTTTTCTCTTTTTACCCAGGGTACCGCGTTTCTCCTTCAATGACAAAGCAGTTCTGGTAAGAAACACTTATGGACTAAGGGCCATAAGCGGTGGCACCGCTTGTGGATAACAAGGGATAGGCAGTGCGAACAAGGTACCGCTCCTGGCTAACAAGGTAAGTGCGGTGCTAGGAATTTTCATGAAAGATTGACATTTAGTATGGGTTTCCACTCCAAGAGCTGGGATTCAGGGCAAGTAGGTATGTCAAATGTCTTATCACATGATGGTGACAAGATTTTGGTATAACAGGTTATACGTTATAAAACACTTATGGATTCACTCAATCTTTCTCCAGGATTCTCTAGAGATGGTGCAACCCCAAACCTCACACCCATACTTATTGTTATGATATTTAGACACTTAGAGGTTAGTTGAGTTCAACTTTGTTTAATGTGTCTTTAGATAAAGTGTGTTTCTTTAGTGTGCTTTTGTAGTTATTTAATCCAATGGCCTCAATTATGTTCTAAACATAAAGTGATTCAATGGTTCATATTCTTCTTGATACTAAAGGCACTTGATCCATGGCTTAGCACCCATTTGGTCCAACTATATTTAATGAACATAGACTTCGAATTTTTTAATGGTCAATTATGAGATATGCATATGCAAATTATTTTCCTTTGGCATGAATATATTGCCTCAAGTAGTCACCTTAGTTGGGCTATGGATTTTTTTTCTCTTTGAATATTTTAACCATGTAATACACTGGTGTAGTGATCTTTGATACGCTTGTTTGAGTGGGTACCTTCAGGTGTTCGATATTTGTGGATATACCTTGTTTATCAAACATGGTATCAAAGTTGTTATGAAGACCCACTCCCATAATTATTGACAATTTGAACATATTCTATACCTTGTTTATCAACAATGGTATCAGAGCTCCTATGAAGTCCCACTCCCATAGTTATCGATATTTTGAATATATGCCACTTCATGCATCAAAGGACTTCTAGATCATGTCGTTTATGAGCATTTCTAGTGTAATGTCCCCAGTTTTGACCACATTTGCATGATGTATAAAATGTAATTAATCGTGGTCAAGAGCTCAAGGCAAAATCCCCACCATCGATTTGGTTGTGTATGTTTCAGCAATAGGGATAGTTGCCGATGGAATGGCATGCTACTTGGCACATTATAATTCGGCATCATGTAAACACACACATCAATTAAACATAAAACCACAACCAGCTACGGCAGTGCAACGTTGAATGAAAAGGGCATGATTCCAAAGGATAAGGGGTGAGGGATGTCAAACCTTGGTTTATGGGGGAAAAACCCATGTGTTGCCACCTTGTTTGTTTTTCCACCTTTCTTATTTCACCAACCTCTTCAATGACTTTGTTCTGTTGTTGGGGGCAGTTATGGCTGGTAGTTGAGGCAGTTATGGTGGTGGGTGTGGCAGGCTTTCAGCCTTTGCCCACGCGCCCACTCCACCCACAACTGCATTCAATTCCTCCATCTTCTCCATGACACCATTTTTCCCTGGCCTGTTCACTCTCACGCGGAGGTTAGTTCTGTTCTCCTCACGCACCAGTCGGGGGCTCTCTTTGTTGTTCGTGGGCTGTTGTTCCCATATTTTGTTGGCCGCGTCCTTTATCCTCACGCACAGGAGTTCTGCGTTAGTTTTCCTCACACAGGGAGCGGGTGAAATCGTGGCTGTCACTCAATATTTCGAGTGCAGGAGCCGTTCACACTCTGGGTTTTGTGCCTGTGTGTTTCACACCAGTTCGGTGGTAAGTATATGTTCCCCATGTCGATTGTGGTTGTGTATGCTGTCAACTATGTTCTGCAGTTGTGTTCTCCTCTTGTCCATGCCGAGAGTCTATTTCTCTCCAATATCGGATTGTGTAGTTTCCTGCTATTTCATTGTGGAACGGGAGCTTTCATCTTCCCCCACGTTTTGTTGGCTGAGTTTCCCTGTTGTTTGGGACTGTGTATAGCTACCATCATTTGCACTGTGAGTTGTGGCTTTTGATTGCCACAGTCGTTGGCTGAGTCTCCCATTGTTATGCTAGGAGTTCTATTTCTTATCCACTATGGGCTGTGGATTGTTGCCACCGTTTTGATTGGGAAGTTGGGTTGCTAATATACCCTGGTTTGGGTGTTGCAACCGAGTTGTTTTGGCCACGGTAGGGCCAAGAACAACTCTGTGTTGCCTTGTGGTCTTGAGCTGTGCTCAGCGTTGGTTTGGGATTATCCCTGGTCGTCTTTGCTTCTTCACCGGGCTGTGAAGGATTGTTTTGCTACGGTATGCAGTGGTTGGTCTTCGGACTGTGCTGGCTTGGCCGATTATGGAAGGCCTAGTAAACCCAGCAGTGTTGGTTTGGCTGATTGTGCCCCTCGGCTATGTGTAAGCCTGCGTTGACCCTTATCCTTGGAGGAATCATGCCCAGCTCGGGGGTGGTAGCGCTGCTGAGAGATTGATGAGCACACTCGCCTATGGTTGGGTGGAACGTTGCAGCGACGTAGCTGGTTGCGGGGAAAGTTCTTCATTGAAAGATAAGTGCTGCTGCTAATTCATCTCTGCAATTTATATTGATGTTTAATGAGTTATGATGAACATGCTAAATGTTGGTTTATGAATATGTTGCTTCCGTTGAATGATTGAGGAATTATGCATCTGTGTATGCTTGTATATTTCATGCATCCTTGTCATGCATCATGTTTAAGCTTTGGATTTCAGCATTTGATTTATGTTCATGTTCATGGGGCTGTTTGCCCGGCTGTATGTGGTGTTTGTTGCGTCCTCTTTGCCGGTCGGAGGGATGGGGACGTGACAGTATGGTATCAGAGCTCAAGGTTGCAACAATGGGCCTCTATGGGCCAAGAAGGTGCAGTGACAGACGCAGAACCTCTTCCTGCCCAGCAGAAATCAGATTGGAAACTTCAAAGAAAATCGCCTAAGTGTTGGACAGGTGGAAGGTTTATGGGTTTCCAATCCGCCGTTGCGGCTGCTGAAGGGACTAAACTTCCAATGTAACAATGGATCCAATTGCCGACGAAAGGAATTTTGAAAATTTTGTTTAAGTGTCCCCCATCGGAACAATCAGCGAAGTTGACTTCCGTCGTTGCGGAAGAGTTGGTGAAGTGGGCTTCCGCTGTAGCAGAAGAGTTAGAGGTTTCCTGTCCGCCGTTGCGGAAGTCCAAACCGTTAAGTCTTCCGACGGGAAAGTCCTCCGATCGCCGACACGTCAAAAAGGTTAAGGCTCAAAGTTAGTTCACCAATTGAAAAAGTTGACGAAGTAAACTTCTGCCATTACGGAAGCCAAAGGCACTAAGCTTCTGATGTGGAAAGGCCGTCGACGCCGGAAGTTGAAATTCTCCTAAGGCAGAAATCGTTGACTGGCGGAAGGAGTTAGCGATTCACAAGCCACAGTTTCGGAAGGGAAAGTGGTTCGTGAGCCACCATTGCGGATGGAGAAACAACTTCACGGCCGACAGGTGAGGCCTCCGACGTAAAGAAAGAAAGTTAAAAATTTGTCTAAGGCCCGAAGTCGGAAGAAGAAGTGATTGAGCATCCAATGTTACGGAAGTGAAAGCACAAATCCTTCCGAAGGGCAAAGACCGTTAATGCCCGAAGTTAAAATTTCTTTGAGAAAAGAGCGGCCAATCGAAAGGAAAAATGGTTTGTTCGTCGTCGTTGTGGAAGCCAAAGCCATTAGGCTTCCGATGTAAAAGTCTTCCGACACCGATCAGGTTGGGCCGCCGATCGGAAGATGAATGGAGTTGGTGGGCCGCCGTTGCGGCTGCGGAAAGGACTAAGTCGTCAACAGAAAGAAGGGATGGAGCCAATCAAACGGTGAAGAAGGGAGAAATTTGGAAATTTTTCTAAGTCCGGGAGCAAATCAGCTATCGAAAGAAATAGTTGTTTGGCATGCCACCGTTGCAGAAGCCAAAGCATTAAGTCTTCTGATGAGAAAGACTATCGATGCCGTTGTGGAAGAGAAAGTGTTCCGAGAACCACCGTTGCGAAAGAGAAAGTGTTCCAAGAGCCGCCGTTGCGGAAGAGAAAGTGTTCCGAGAGCCGCCATTGCAGAAGAGAAAGTGTTCCGAGAGCCGCCGTTGTGGAAGAATTAGTGGTTCCAAGAGCCGATTCTGCGCAAGAAAAATTTGATTTTTCCGTGGGATTTCTCAGCGAATTTTGACGGTTTTCAGTGGAATTTTGAGCTGTCTATCAGTGGAATTTTGAGCTGTTTTCAGTGGATTTTCATGGGCTGAGAAGGAGAAAGAGGCAGCGATTTCATGCACCAGATTGCGCGAAAACCAATGATTTACAAACAAACAAAAAAAAGGAGGGCGTTGCCCTCGACCCGCCCTGCAATGGCGCAGGGAAGCCACAAGGGGGAAAGCCCCCTTGACCCCCGTCGTCCCCTGAGACAGTCATTCTTGTGAAAAGAAAATCCTATGTTTTGGGAAAATTAGTAAAACCAAAAATTCATGAATGGTGCAACAGAAGTGGGGTGGCTAAAATAGGCACCCGGTCCAAAATGCAGCGGTGTGTAACAATGCAAAGATTTGGTGATATTCTTCACTCTTAGAAGTGCCGTGGTTTTCACATCCGAGGTCGGAATGAAGCATGTGGATAGGCGTTGGAAAGCTTATCCAGTAGGGAACAAGGGAAAGACACCAGAATCTGATCATGAAGCAACAAAGTGCTAATGATGGCCGCTGCTATCAAATGGACAAGTCTGGACAGTACATGCCCAGGGGTAGCAAGGACTATGAAGTCAATCAGCTGCTGTATGGAAGAGTAGTTCCATGCCAAGATGAAAGACTTGAAAATGGAAGTTTCCTTAAAACTCTGTCTTGCTGATTATAACTACATTTCTTAAGTTTATGCTTGAAATGCATCAGGATATGTATGGCATGCATAGGATATTGCATGTTGGTAAGAATATTGGAAATTATATATATATATATATAATGAACCACTAATGATAATCATTGCTTTGATGTTGGCAATAGTGGAAAAACCAACGATGACATGGACCCGGATGAATATGTTGATGATGATGATGAATGAGACCAGCAACCCTATGGAGAAGGGGTAAAGCAACAAGTCCAGGACAAAAGTTGGATAGTCATGATCAATTGGCTACCAGAAATGCTCTATGGAAGAGCAAGGTGGTATGAATGATACGCTTGTGAAGTAAGGAGTATCTAAACATTTCATTTAATTGCATGAATGACATGACTATACCTTGCAATATTAATATGATGATGATTGCATGAAGTAAAAGAGTTTTGGCATATATTGATGTGACTAACAGCTAGAAGTATTTGAATTTTATAAATTCTGAAATTGCTTCAGTGATGTTTGTAGAAATGAAAAGGTTATATGCATCCAAACTTACCAAGTGTTTGGTTGATTGAAGCTCATGTTTCAGGTAGATTATTTCGAGCATGGCAGTGTGAGGTAAGACCCTGACCAATGCTAGAATCTACCATGTGAAAGAGCTTATTAAATTTGAATTGTGAATTTCAAATTTAAGGAATTGTTGACAACTACTAGTCACTACTGGATTGCATAAGCTTGTGTTTGGATGTTGAAGCTTATGTTTCAGGTAGATTATTTTGAGCATGGCATTGAGAGGTAAGACCCTGACCAATGCCAGAATCTACCATTTATGAGAAGAGTCTCATGGTTGTAAAAATAGTTGGTATGCATAATAGGTTGTTGAAATTCAAATTGTGAATTTCGGATTTGAGAAATTGCTGACAACCACTAGCCACTGTTGGCTTGCATAAGATTGTGTTTGGTTGATTGAAACTCATGTTTCAGGTAGATTATTCGAGCATGGAAGTGAGAGGTAAGACCTTGACCAATGCCAGAATCTACCATTTATGAGAAGAGTCTCATGGTTGTGAAAATAGTTGATGTGCATAATAGTTGGATTGTTAAATTTGAATTGTGAATTTTGAATTTAAAGGAAGTGTTAACGACTACTAGTCATTGTTAGCTTGTGTAAGATTGTGTCAGGAGGGACGCATGGTAAGTGGGTATTCATGTTATGATAGTAAGCATAAAATTGTAATGGGCATAGTAGTGTTGCTTACAAGAAACCCACAATTGAACAAGTCAATTTCTGTAGTAGATAGAATTGCAAATTCCTAATGAATTTGATTTCTAATGTCATTGCTTGGTTATGGAACAATCAATTTGGATTGTATTATCAGGTAATGATTGACTATTTGGCTATTTGATGAATGTGTCAGGGATACACACTGCAGGAAGATCATGTGTGATGACCTGCAAGAGCCAAACTTCATGGCAAGGTTTTCCCTTGGAAATGGGTTTCGGGTGAAATGCCATTGGACATTTTGGAAATGTCTCATCTGCACTGCATGTTCAGTAGTAACATGAGTGAGATGGTATAACTTATGTCGGTAAGACATGTGTGAATATGAAATGTAAAAAGGAGTTGGGATGGCTAACTGAGGGACTGTTAACTCAGGAAAGGAGCCTCCATCCCTCCTTAACAAAGGCATACTGCGACAGCAAATGGATAAGTGTTTTGTGAACCTTGCTATGAATATGCATGTTTAATTATTAAATTCCATATGCAAAACATGTTTTGATTTAATATCTATTATGACCGATTGCTTGAGTATGCATAGGGCCTGCATGGCACACACCGGGAATGGGTGCACACTTTTCCGATGTTGGATCATGAAAGGGTTTTCAATATTGATTACACTCTAGGGAGTGGACGCACTCCTGGTGTCTCAATACTTGATAGTGAATGATGAGAAATGTGATTACAGTTTTCGAGCAATAACTCTGATGAGTTCGCTTGTATTGCTTGTGTTGCATGTTTTGACAGGCTAAAGGTAAAGGTAAATGGTTGATATAAGTGTATGTTGATATAAGTGTATGTTGATATAAGTGTATGATTGGTATAAGTGTATGTGATATTGTTGATATAAGTGTATGATGGGCTGTGATATGCCTGAGGATCCATAGTAGGTCCTAGACCTGGAAATGGTCATGATAAAAGTTCCAAGCCCAGTTGACATGAGGATGTACTGGTTGGACATTAAATATTTGATGTTGTGGAGCAGCCGGCGTGTTGACCTAACATCTAAGTCCATAGGAGACCCCAAGGCTTGCAAAGCGAAGAATGGTCCTGTGGACGAACGAGAGAACGCACAATACACATAAGTATTGGATTATTTTGCTTATGAATATACATGTGTATATGATTGGTTATGATGTTTATCTCTAGAGCAAGATAAAACTGACGTGAATAAACTAAACATGTGAATTTATTAAATGTTTGGATATAGGTATCGTTGGGAGCAAGGACCATGAGAGCATCCAGAGATGCATGTGGACATGTGACTA
>LPNX010074777.1:1464-14014 GCA_001517045.1 Pseudotsuga menziesii | reverse complement strand
ATATATATATATATATATATATATAATTCTTTTGGAGATTTCAGAATGTGGGCAATTTAAAGTATACTTGGCCATTAAGCATCAAAGTATACTTGGCCATTAGTATCCTATATCAAAAGCTATCACCCAAAGAAAGCAAGCCTGCAACTAACGTTGGTTGGCCAGTCTTTGTTTGCATCTACATGAATCTTGCTGAATTGTGGGTCCATCTTTTTTTTTCTTTTGTAGTTTTCCTTATCAGGCACCAGCCCCATTATTTGGAAGCAATGGCACACAAAAGGATTTGAATCCAAATTTCGACATCAAAATCCAACGTCATCTGACATTTTGCACGAATGTGTTGGACAGCAATCAATCAACAGAATGTCGATAACAAAATAACAAAATATTTATAGCTCCGTCGAATCTCCGACACTAGTGAGTCGGATTTCTGACCCTTGTAGTGTCAGTTATCCGACACTTACGTGTCGGATCTTCGACGTCTATGAACCCAAAAATGTCGGTTATCCGACACCTAAGCATCGGATATCCGACGGGAAGTATATAATTTTTTATAAAAAAAAAGTAAGGTTTACATGATTTTAAATTTTATGGTCCCATACTTTCAACGGTAACTATGTTCAAGGTGTCGAATATCCAATGCATGTCCATTATAAATATAAATTATTTTAAACATTTTGACATGTTTGTTGTAGAAGTGACGGATGATTGCGAAAATTATTTGTTCCTCGACGGACGTTTTCAGGAATTGTTTTATTCTTCAACGGGCGGTTGTGGGAATTTTTTTTTTTCATCGATAGACAAGTTGTCAGGAATTTTTTATTCTTTGAATTCTCTCCATTTGACAAAACCTTGATGCGTGGAACTTTATTTTTTAAGACAACCAGTTATATTCATTAACGAAGTTTATGAAAAAATGTCAAATAGATTAAATATTCCGGATCCAAACGAAGACAACCAACAATTGCTTGCTAGACTATGGGATGCAGCGAAACGAAGGGGTGATGGCAAATGTTATTGTCTGTGTACTCAATGCAGGGGATTTAAGAGGAGAGGAATATTGATCTCAACAGCCACAAAACATTGCAGGGAACATGGACACGCTGAAGGGGGGAACGAATGTCGTCCATTTGTAGGTTTAGCATTATAAACATTATTATATTCATTTTTTTTGGTAATTGTATGTATTATTTTTTTTCATAGATTAATGTATATGTATTGATGTTTCCATGTATTTATATTAAAGGAAAGACACCCTATAGCATGTTGTCCAGAGGAAGTTCTTTCAGAACAAGTTCAGGATTAGGATCATGGAGCGTGTAGGTTTAATGGAGAACAAGTGAATGATCATATTGAACAAGATGATCATGCCGATGATGTAATTGAAGATGATGGTACAAATACATTGATCCATGATTCATTTAACCTTAGAATGGATGACAATGATGTTGATAATGAAAATGATGATGACTTTGATGATGTTCACGATATACCTCTTCTCGATAAGGCATATGAACCCCTTTATGAAGGCTCCAAAACAAATCTTCTCTCTACTATATTGTTGATAATGAACTTGAAGGTTATGAATGGTATTTAAAACATTGCAATCACACGTATGCTAAGGTATCTAAAACAATCCATCACATATATAGGATCATGATAAAGTTTATTTGTATTCCTCTAATAATTGTATTGTTAACTCATTATTGATCATCGTATGGATGAAGCGTGTTTCGTTAATATTATTTATTTATTACATTAACATTTTTTTTTGTAGCTTGATAGCTGAATTTTTGTTACCACCATCAAATATTTTACCTCGCACATATCGATATTTATCTTCCATCATGAAAGAGATTGGAATGCATTATGAAGCAATTCATGCATGCCCCAATGACCATGTTATATATTATAATCAGCATGAATTTGCAACAGAATATCTGGAATGTCATGTATGTAGATATCGTACAGATAAAGTAACAAAAAAGGTGCCTCAGAAGGTTATTCGTTATATTCACATCATTCCACATTTGCAATGACTATTCAAGTGCAAAAACATAGTGCAATTTATGGATTACCATGCCAGGAACAGAAGTCAAGATGATGCTATCCAAATGCCTGCAAATGGTACTGCTTTTAGAGATATTCAGGAAAAGTGGCCTCACTTTAAAGAAGAACCATGTAATCTTAGGATTTCTTTGGCAGCAGATGGTGTTAATCCATTTGCATAGATGAAATCCATTTACACGGTGTGGCCTATTTTTGTTATCAACAATAACATTCCTCCATGGTTGTCAATAAAGAGGGAGCACATAATGTTGTCGATGATTATTCCAGGTTTTATTGATGAAAACTGTTTTATTTATAATGAAGTTGTGGCATCTCATTTGTCATAATGTGTATCTTAATTTCATATATATATCTATTATTTTACTCTTCTGCATGGTTTATATATCTTAATGGTTCTCATAATGATATATTTTATATGTACTTCAAATTATGAATCAGGTAAGTTCCAAGTCAAAGATATGAATGTATACATCGAACCTCTTCTAAATGAGCTACTGAAGCTATGGAATGGCATAACTATGTATGGCATATCTAGACCAATACGACAAATGCAATTTCAATTCCATGCAATGGTCGTATGGACAATACATGATGCCCCTAGGTTAACTTCATTTTGTGGTTTGTAATTTTAAGTTCCACTTTAATTGCATTTAATGATATGGAGTAGTTAGAATATTTTATATATGAATATATTTGACATAGATATTCCATATGTAAATATTGTAGGTATTCAGACAAAGGGAAAATTTGCATGTCCAGTTTGTGGTCCTAAGATAAAATCTCATCGTTCAAAAATCTTAAGAAAGGAGGTGTTTGATGAGTATAGGCATTTCCTCTCTAAGAATCATAGGTATAAAACAACTGAAAGAAATATTTTCAATGGGAAGTAGGAGGCTAGATTAAAACCACAGAGAATGACACCTCACCTTTGGAAGATGAAATACAATATAAATTGTCATCATGGTACGTATGGATCATTGTATATGAATTTTTATGTATTTTTATTTTTATTGTGATTTGTTTGTTGTAGTGGCCATATTTGATTTATGATGTAATTTATTAATTATAAACTAATATTCATGATGTCCATCATGATCATGAAGGCATTAATGGTCTTCCACGAGGAATGAAAAGTTATCCTATTGAATTCAGCAGGTTTCCCTACTATGAGCACCTACAAATTGCCCATTTGTTTGATACAATGCATATTGGAAAGAATGTTACTGAAACCTTATGGCAACTACTAGAGCTAAGGAGGGAGAAAGATAAAGTTGTGAAAGTGTGCAAATACATTCAAGAAATCAAACCATGCAATGAAAGACGTCATCCAATTTCATACCAATGGAGAACAAGTTAATATAAACTCAATTCCATGGATGTTTACGGAGTAACAAAGCAATGTTATCAAAGAAGTAATGCGGAAAATTAAATTTCCCACCTGTTTTTGTGCAAACTTGAAGAATATCATAACTAAAAAAGGTAATTTTGCGGGGGTCAAAACACATGATTGGCATGTCCTCATCAAGGTAATTATTATTGTTATGTCCATATAATTTTTTCTTGCTTGTATACTCTTTTTTTAATAAATGGCGTGATTTGTATATTGATACAGTATGTTATACCTCTCTCTCTCCCAGACAACTTCGACAACAATGTCAAACAACTTATATATAATCTTGGAAAATACATGAGGTAACTAGCAATTACTTGCATGTGCTTAGTGTTTCTTTAATTCTTCGTATAATAATTTATATTTTTTTTTTGTGCACTATTTCAGCATATATTGTAATTTAATGTTTATTTTTGTTAAATATCATTATTGGTTTGCATCACTTGTAGATGGTTGACATCTAAAGAAATCTATAAAGAAGATATAAAGTATTGGAGGAGAGAACTTCCTCGCCTCATGTGTGAAATGCAGAAGCATATACCATCGACAACTTTCAATGCATAGGAACACTACCTCATACACCAAGTTGAGGAGATTGAGTTGTGTGGACCTGTGCACTCAAGGTCCATGTGGATGGTTGAGAGGCACTTGAAATTTAGGAAGGGTTTGGTGAGACAACGAGCATATGCGGAGGGTTCTATAATGGAAGGATATACGTTATACCAAAACATGTTGTATGTTAGTGAATATCTTCCTATTTTAGCTTCAAAGCTCAATTTATGTTGCATTTGTGATCCGGACTCCAATAAAAAATTTGAAGGGGAGCAATTGAAGGGGAAAGGTAGATTGAGGAAGCTAAAAGGTAATTATTAGCTAGTGGATTTTTATTATATCCTTCATACTCTAATTGTATTTTCTAGTCATAATTGCTTCAATTAAGGGCATATACATCTTTGTTCAGGATATTTACACCGTTCTTTGATTTTAATGGTTATTGTCATTAAACAGTTGGTCAAGAATGGGATGCAATTCATTTATACATCGCAAACAATATTGACTGGATGAAGGTATGGATTGAACGATGCGCATAATCGGGTCATGGAATATCATGGGAAGGTGTGGCTTCATTGGTAAAAGTAGCACAACGCAATGGAGATAACAATCTAACAGAAAGGGAAATCGATTTGGCATATGGTGTAAAAGATAAAATGGCAAGCATATAATTAATCAAATATCCCTCTAAATCTTTTATTTTGCAAATTACTTATGGATGTACATGTTCTTTTTTTCCATGTATTGTTGCATAAGGACTGAATGGTTGTGTAATATTTTCGTGTATTGCTTCTTGCAGGGAAAACACCATAAGGCTATGGTCTACAATGGAGGTAGATATCGGATCAAAAAAATGGATGAAACAAAGAAAACAATAGATTCTAGGGTTTCGGCTGTCTTTGAGGTTACCAATGTTTCATTTAGAACTGACAGACATCCAGAAGTCTCAAAAAATCGATACTATGGGTATTTGGAAGATATTATACAGTGTGACTTTAAATCCTTTAAGGTAGTTCTATTCGTTGTCAAATGGTATAGGTTACAATTGAATCAACGTGATCCTGATAGAACTATTATTGAACATGATAATGGATTTACCATGGTAAACACAAGGTTGTTTGAGATAGGAACAGATCCCTATGTTCTTCCAAGCCAATGTGAACAAGTATTTTACTGAGAGGTTCCAAGTAAATCGGGCTGGTCATTTGTTGTGAGACACAATCCAAGGGGAAGGTCGGTAAAGTATAACCTAGATGATGGTAATGAAGAGGGTTCTCTGGAAGAAGAATATGATGACGAAGAGAATGATCAACTTGAGTTAGCTAACGATGATGATCCAATAGAACATTTCCAAGGAATAGTTCAATCAGATGATGTAGCAGACAATGTCGATGAAGATTATTCCGACGATGACATGATGAGCGTAACTGATGATGACAACGATGATGATATGGCCAATCCTTACAATGTTGACTATGTATCCGATGATACAGATGATGACATGGATGAAGAAGATGCTGACATGGATGAAGAAGACGTTGACATGGATGAAGAAGACGATGAAATATATTGAAAGGTAAATATTTAATTAGAAATATTATTTTATCTTATTTATAATAATAAAAAAAGTGTTACTAACATCATCACCATCACCATCATCTTCATCGCATCGTCATTATCATCATCATCATCATTTTCATCGTCGACATCATCATTCTCATCATCGTGGTCTTCATCATCATCGTCGTCATCATCTTCATCATCGCTGTCATCATCATTACACATCATCATCATCATCGTCTAATCATAATCATCATCTTCATTAGCATCATAATCATCATCGTCATCATCAACATCATCATCATCTTCATTGTCATTGTCGACATCATCATTGTCATCGTCTTCATCAACATCATAATCATCACCATCATCATCAACATCATAATCGTCATCTTCATCATTAGGGGCATCATTATCATCGTCATCCTCATGATGATGATAATCATCATCATCATCATTGTCATCGTTGACATCAACATCATAATCTTCATCATCGTCGTCGTCATCATCATCATCATCATCATCATCGTCATCATCATCATCAACAACATCATCATCATCAACATCTTCATCATCATCGTCTTCATCGTCATCGTCGTCATCATCATGGTCTTCATCATCATCGTCGTCATCATCTTCATCGTTGTCATCATGATCATCATCAACATGTGCATCATCTTCATTATCGTTGTCGTCATCATCACCATATTCCTCATGATGATGATACTCATCATCAACATCATCACCATCGTCATCCTCATGATGATGATAATCATCATCATCTTCATCAAGATCATTATCATCATCATAATCATGATCATCGACATAATCATAATCATCGTCTTCATCAGCATCATAATCATCGTCTTCATCATCATCATCATCATGGTATTCATCACAATCGTCATCATCATCATCACCATGGTCTTCATCATCATCATCATCATCATCATCATCATCATCATCATGGTCTTCATCATCATCGTCGTCATCGTCATCACCATCATCTTCATCATCGTCATCATCGTCATTGTCGTCATCATCATCATCATCGTCATCATCATCATTTTCATCATCGTCATCATCATCATTTTCATCGTCGACACCATCATCATCATCATTGTCATCGTCATCATCACACATCATCATCGTCTAACCATAATCATCATCTTCATCAGCATCATTGTCATCATCATTGTCATCGTCGACATCATCATTGTCATCATCTTCATCAACATCATAATCATCACCATCATCATCTGGCATCATCTTCATCATTGTCTTCATGTTCATCATCAACATGCGCATAATCTTCATCATCACCGTCTTCCTCGTGATGATGATACTCATCATCAACATCATCATCACTGTCATCCTCGTGATGATGATAATCATCATCATCATCATCAAGATCATCATCATCATCATAATCATGATCATTGTCTTCATCAGCATCATAATCATCATCATCATCATCATCATCATCATTGTCATCGTCGACATCATCATTGTCATCGTCTTCATCAACATCATAATCATCACCATCATCATCAACATCATCACCATCAACTTCATCACCATCATCATCATCATCATCATCATCATCATCATCATCACCATCATCGTCATCTTCATCATCATCGTCATCATCATCATGGTCGTCATGATCAACATCATCATCATCACCATCATCACCATCAAGATCATCATCATCATAATCATGATCATCGTCATAATCATAATCATCATCTTCATCAGCATCATTATCATCATCATCATCATCATCATCATCATTGTCATTGTCGACATCATCATTGTCATCGTCTTCATCAACATCATAATCATCACCATCATCATCATCAACTTCATCACCATCATCGTCATCATCATCATCATCATCACCTTCATCATCATCTTCATCATCGTCGTCGTCATCATCGTCGTCATCACGATCAACATCATCATCGTCATCATCATCGTTGCCATCCTCATGATGATGATAATCCTCATCATCATCATCAAGATCATCATCATCATCATAATCATGATCATCGTCATAATCATAATCGTTGTCTTCATCAGCATCATAATCATCATCATCATCATCATCATTTTCATCATTGACATCATCATTGTCATATCATTGTCATATCGACATCATCATCGTCTAATCATAATAGTTGTCTTCATCAGCATCATAATCATCATCATCATCATCAACATCAACATCATCATCATTGTTATCGTCGACATCATCATTTTCATCGTCTTCATCAACATCATAATCATCACCATAATCATCAACATCATCATCATCAACTTCATCACCATCATCGTCATCATCATCATCATCATCATCATCATCTTCATCATCATCGTCATCATCATCATTGTCGTCGCGATCAACATCATCATCATCTTCATCATCATCATCATCCTCATGATGATGATAATCATCATCATCATCAAGATCATCATCATCATCATAATCATGATCATCATCATAACCATAATCATCGTCTTCATCAACATCATAATCATCATCATCATCATCATCATCATCACCATTGTCATTGTCGACATCATCATTGTCATCGTCTTCATCAACATCATAATCATCACCATGATCATCAACATCATCATCATCAACTTCATCATCATCATCATCATTATCATCGTCATCCTCATGATGATGATAATCATCATCATTGACATCGTCGACATCAACATCACAATCTTCATCATCATCATCATCATCATCATCATCATCATCGTCGTCAACGTCATCATCATCATCGTCGTCGTCGTCGTCATCATTTTCATCATCATCCTCATGATGATGATAATCATCGTCATCATCATCATCATCAGGATCATCATCATCATCATTGTCATCATCGTCATCAACATCATCATCATCATCAACAACATCATCAACATCATCATCATCAACAACAACATCATCATCATTGTCATCATCGACATGAACACCATAATCATAATCATCAACATCAACATCAACATCATCATCATCATCATCATCACCATGCTCACATGCTCACATGCTCAACTTTTCAATCATCCTTCAAAGCTATATTTTCATTTATCCAATATAGGAATGTGTCGTTATGTAGATGGTTCTTCCCTCATTAATGCGAAGGTTATTTATTCAAGTTAGGATATAATAAAAATATCCTAATACTATTATGGCAATTTATATAATATAAAATAACATATAATAAAAATAAAATACATATAATATAAAATAATATATAATAAAAATAAAATACATATAATATATAATAATATATAATAAAAAATGACAAGTGTATTAGGACATTGTCGCGACTTGTTTTGGACAATTCAATTCAATTTGGAGGTTTTTGTGAATTTGGGAGTAGGTCCGGTGGAGCACTTGGTTCAGAATTGCAACGCACGGTTGATAATTGGAGGTTAGCGTTGAGAATTGGAGCTCACCGTTGATAATTGGAGCTCACGCTTGAGAATTGGAGCTGACGGTACAAATTTGGAGCACACGATTCAAGTTTTGGAGTTCCGGTTTTGGATTTGGAGCTCATGGCTCAACGGGTAAGCATCATGACCTCCTTTTTTTTGGGCATGTTGTGACAATGGTTTTTGGGCATCCTGTGACAAGGGTTTTTGGGTGACAAGGGTTTTTGGTGTGCGCTGTGATTTTTGCTCCTTTCTGTCAATCTCAAAAATCAGCGGTCCAATATTGACTTGCCTTAAGGGGGAGGGGACCCTATGCTATATGCTATGCTATGGCACCTCAAACTCATAAACCCGTTTCCCAATAACTAGGGTTGGGGTTTACCATAAGCACCCCAATTGGTCATTCCGTTCCTTAACATGTGGAACCGGAGCCTGGACTTTTGGCCTTAGAAGAGTTAGTTAATGAGTGCCATGGACTTAAGAAAATTATAAACTTAGGATGGTGTAATAGATGGAACGAGGGATACCTATGTTGGTGAAAGCCAGGACCTTGAAAAACACACTAGTTCGGGGACAAAAGTTTGGGAACAAAGAAGTTGAAATAAGTAGCGACTTTTAAAAAACCAAGGCAAAGCAAACAATTTCATGGTTGGGGTAGTTATACACCTTAACAAGTTGGAGAATACAGCAGAGACAACCATTACGGGAAGGGTCTAAGGTTGAAAATTCAATGCCAAAACCCTCAAGGATTGGGGTTAGGAAAATTGGGGTGACAAACTAGGATGCGTGCCCAAAGTTTTGGTTCTCTCTAAAGGTTGTTCATCTTGCATCTTAAGAAAGCTGAAGATGCACAATGGGATCTCAAACAGAATTGGTGTATAGGCTCGGCACTAATGGCTCTGAAAATGTGGAGAACTCTATTTGAAAAGAAAAGAGAGAAGTTAGAGATCACCCTAATTTGGGTGTGACTTTAAGGTTTTCCCTTTGACTATTGGTCTTTAGATGTTTTCAGGGGCATTAGAAATATTGTGGGGGAGTTTGTTGCGACAGATATGTCATTTAAAAAAGGCGGACAATATGAAATTTTCTCGCATTTTGGTTAGACTAAACAACCATGAGGGTCTAAAGGAGGATTTTGAAATTGAGCACAAAAATATTTCTATCATTCAGACATCAGACTATGAGGGCTTTCCATTTAGGTGTTGGCAGTGTCATAGATACAACAATTTACGAGGTTCATCCCAACTAACCATTAGGTCATGACAAGAGGCAAGGGTTTTGAGTGAAACAAACAAAATAAATATTTGTTCGGATCCATTAGTAGTGGTTATCTCGTTTCTAAACGTAGGAAGATTTGTTAAAGAGGTACATGAAGAGTAAGGGGGATTTGGCTACCGAGAAATTTCGCCAGTTGTGGAAGTTCGCTCTTTGGATACTCTTCTTCGGTCAGGTTGTTTTGAGACTAATATTGGTCATGGTGATATTTAGATGGATGTCAAGGATGCGACAACCCATTGTGTTCCAGAATCATTTGTTCTAGGTATAGACAATTCCCATATGAAGCCTGTTGTTATTTTCTCTCCTATGATAAATTTCCTTCTTCCAAAAATTATGAGAGGTTTTCACTTATTGGTTCTCTAGATACATTGTCACTAAACAAATATACGATTCATGTTATGTGCCCTAATTCATGGGCAGATGGAATGAACACAAAACCTGATGTTCACCCCTATGTGAATCATCAAGAGACACCAAAATATGGAAGTGGCCTTCATTAGATATAACTTTAGACCTAGGTCTTCACACGGGGATGTTAAACATATAGTAGAAGGATTGGGACAAAATCCTTAAACCTTGGGAACTAGGAAGCAGAAGGGGTGAATATCAAACCTCCAAAAGGCACGGGAGAAATTCAAATATGATATGGCAGCTAGGAGACAATCCACCTTTGTTGGGGTGCTTAGAGTAGTGAGAACCCTAGCCATGTTTTGTTATAAGCAAGAAACTAGAACCTAACCCCTAGATCATTGAAGATCATTATAAAATATTAAATTTTTTTCTACATACCTGTTAATATCATCATCAAACAAAACTGTCCATGAGGACAGAGTTCAAGAACTTTGTCCACATGAACTATATCTCACAAAAGATAACAAGTGTTCAGCCAAGCGACGGTGACGACTCGTGGTATTATGCCTCACAAGTTTGCGATGTTGCAACCCCATGAAACATAATACCACGAGTCGTCGCCATTATTAGCCAAGACTTATTAGATATTTTAGAGTTAGTGAATTGAAAGTGGCTAAGTCAACGCAAAAAATAAAGGTAATAAGTTTGACTAAATAAACTATTTTAATAATTGTACCTACATCTTCCGTTATTTTGATAATTGTACCTAATAAACTATTTTGATAATGGGGGTGATTCTTGGTATTTTGTTGCACAAGTTTGCCATGTTGCAACCTAATGAAACATAATACCAGGAATTCTCCCCATTATTTGACAACACTTATTAGCTATTTTAGAGTTAGTGAATTGAAAGTGGCTAAGTCAACACAAAAAAGAAAGGTAATAAGTTTTACTACATAAACTATTTCAATAATTGTACCTACATCTTCTTTGATGGGGCTCCAGCCAAGCAAATTAGAGGTATAGGTGTTCATCTTTTGATCACCTAGGTCCACTATTTTTGCTTCAAATTGGGTGTTGGTCTGAGTACAAACACCAGATTTGAACTACTTGCTTTATGGACTCTCCTTTATTGTGGTAAATCCATGGTCCTTCCCACTCTGCACATTCATGGTGACTCCACAGCCATCATTAATTGGTTCAATAGAAGATCAGCACTAACTTTACTTGCACTTGATGGCTGGTGTCAATGTATCCGTGATATGGAACCTTACTTCATCCAGCTAAAAGCAGTTCACATATTCAGAGAACACAATACTAAGGCTGATAGCTTATCCAAAGAATCATTAACCTTGGCCTCAGGCCATTTTTAGTTTACCGAATTCACTGATGGTGAATGTACTGATCAGGGCACTTTCCAGCTTTTCTAGCCCTTAGCACTTGATTCTTTTATGTGATGTTGCTATTGACATCCTTTGGATGATTGAGGTGGATGATCCCCTCATATTACTGATCTCTCTTATTTATTTCTTCTTTGGATTAGCTACTTCGGTATTAGACTTGAATTCTCAGTCTGTTGAAGTTTAGTGATGTGGATGTAGTTAAGATTTCTAGATTAGAGGTGTTACCTTTGAATGTTTGTCCAGTATTCTTGTGAAGCTAATCAATTGTATTCCTTAGGGTTTCCTTAGGGTTGAAAATTAGTATGGGAAAATAAGTTAGCATTGCCTTAGGGTTGAAAATTAATATGGGAAAACAAGCATCATCAAGGCAAGCTAAAAAGAATAAATCAGCAAATATTACAGACTGATATAAATGTATTTAACGTGCCAAGTAGCCAGATCTGGAAATGTCCGCTCTTCACCACCATTGATTAGATACAAACATACATACATA
>LPNX010074774.1:12800-43506 GCA_001517045.1 Pseudotsuga menziesii | reverse complement strand
TGTAGACCCACTTACACTGAACTAACTTCCTCCCTGGGGGAAGATCCACTAGCTCCCATGTGTTGCTCTTCTGGAGTGAGCTGAACTTTTCCTTCATGGCTGCTTGCCATCTTGGATCTCCTACTGCTTCTTCATATGTTTGAGGATATGATTCCAACATAAAATAGCTTTTCTCAGCAAACATAGGATCCTTCATGCACAGACCACTCTCAAATTGAGATCTAGTCCTCCTTGGGTCATTGGGATCCCCAGCTAGATCTCCTGCTGCATGTAGTGTCTTGGATGCCCATTTTGGCCTTGTAGGGCTGTTAGGGTCTGCAATAAACTCATCACTATTAGAAATATCAGAATTAGCATGTTCAACAAACTCTTCACTTACTTTCAGAGGTTCAAGTGGTGAAGAGGCTTCTCCAACTTCCACTGCTGCAAGGAGTTCTTCTTGAAACTGAACACACCTTTCGATGAAGGCTTTGTTTGTGCTCAAATTTATTAGTTTGTACCCTTTTGAATCTTCAGAGTACCCAACAAAAAGGCACTCTTGGCTTTGGGGCTGCAAAGCCTTCCTCTTTTCTGTTGGAATTCTAGCCCAAGCCCTTGAGCCAAAAATCCTGAAATGGGTCACATCTGGCTTGTGCCCACTCCATGCTTCGAAAGGATTCATACCTTCAAGTTGTTTATGAGGCACCCTATTCTGGATATAGGCTGCACATTTTATAGCTTCGTCCCAGTACTTTGGTGGAAAAATTTTGGCCTCCATCATGCATGTTGCCATCTCCTTCAGTGATCTGTTCTTCCTCTCAGCAACACCATTCTGCTATGGTGTGTAAGGGATAAAATGCTGCATCTGAATACCTGCATCTGCACAATAATTAATAAACTTAGACTTGACATACTCACCACCATTGTCAGATCTGAGGACCTTGAGTTTCCTCCCAGACTGGTTTTCAACCAAAGCCTTAAAGACTTTGAAGAGGCCAAAAACTTCAGACTTGTGTTTCAGGAAGTAAACCCAGCAATACCTGGGAAAGTCTTCTATGAAAGTCAATGCATATTTGGCCTGACTCATGGACATATGAGGGAATGGGCCAGCAACATCACTGTGGATCATCTCGAGGGGTGCAGAGGTTCTCTCATGACTAGCTCTCTCAAATTTATGCTCTGTGTGTTTTCCTAGGATACAACCTTGGCAGACTCCTTTGGAAAATTTTATCTTGGGCAACCCTATGACCATCTCTTTTTCACTAAGATCAGAAAGATACTTGTAATTTAGGTGGCCAAATCTTTCATGCCAAAGCTTGCTTGCCTCATTAGCATGAATCAGAAGAGCAGAGGGGCTTGAGTAGGGTAGGAAGTGTGAGAACATGTATACCTTTTGAGCATGATTTGCAACTCCTTTTGCAATGACTTTACCACTTGAGATCTCTGTGATCTCAACTTCATCAGGGGAGAATATGACTTTCTTTGGAGACCTAGTGTGAGTCATCTGGTACATTGACAAGAGGTTTGAGGCAAGACTAGGCACATACAACACATTGCTGAACTGACCATGATCAAGATCAATCCTCCCTTTGCCCAAACTTTCAGTGAGAGAGTCATCTCCTAGTACTATAGGTGGTCCCTTCAACATGTCAAGTGAGGAGAATGCCTCCTTGGTCGAAACCATGTGTCTTGAAGCTCTAGAATCAATGATAAAACTGGGTGAGCTTGATGTGCCAGCAACCAATGCATGAACTCTCTCTCTGTCATCTGAACTTGATCCTCCTTCTCTCTTCTTTGAGTTGTCTGGAAGCGAGATGCCATTCTTCTCCAGGAGTTGGGTCAGCATGTCTATTTGCTTCTTCATACAAGATCTTTCGGTGTGATTTCCCTTATTGCAGTATGCGCACTTGCTCATTTCTCCTTTGTTTTTCTTCTTCTGGTAGTTCTTCTTGGAACCTTGTGGCTCCTCCGGAGACTTCTTCTTGTCTCTCTTTTGCTCAGGTGGATATTTAGCTTTCTTTTTGCTTTTTGAATCCACCTTTGAATCTCCAACAACCAGAGCTTGGTCTTTGGATGGTTTGATGGTGCCCATCATCACCACCTTGTCTTGTTCTTGTGTGAGAGATTCCATGAAATCTGCAAGGCTATGCATCTTCCAGGTTCGAGCTGTCAGTTTTGTGGCATAGAAGGTCGAAACAAACACTGAATAGTCAGGGCCAAGCTTCGAGAGTATGGGCAAGACCAGCTGATCATCCTTCTTTTCGATCCCACACTATTTCAGCTGCAAAACAAGTGCTTTGAACTTGGATAAATAGAGTTGCAGAGATTCAAAGCTATTTGGACTCAGGGAAATCAGTTCATTCTTGATTTGATGTCCCCTCATCTCATCTGTCTTTCCAAAAATATCAGTAAGCTTCTCCCATACTTCATTCAGTGATGTCAATCCATCAATATGGAAAAGGAGGTCTCTGGAAATACTCAGACACAAGAGACCATAGGCCTCATCCCTCCTGTTGTGCCATTTTATCTTCTCTGTAGCTACATTGGGCTCTGATTCTGTTGCCATAGTCACCCTGTAGAGGCCTTTCTCTCTCAACGGTATCTCCATCTCTGCTTTCCATTCAAATAAATTGAAGGGAGTCAAGATGATCTTCTGAGATTGATCCATAACTCAGAAATTGTCCCAGCTGTCAGTAGAAGGCTCCCAGTCACTGATGTCAAACCTGCAAAACAATTTTGAAGGAGAGAAATTGATCTACAATGGCTCTGATACCATGTGGAAATTGAACCCAGTGATAGAACAATTTTACTCACAACAATTATCAATTGATCATGCAAAATCACTCACAAAAGAGACTGAATAATGAGCTGAACACTAAACTGTATTGAATAAGTGTACAATAGACAACCCTGTAATAACATAGGATACTGTATTAAATAATTACATCATGGATTCGAATGTATGAGAAGCAATTCGAATCTAGTCAAAAGCAGGCTTACTAAAATTAAGCAAATCCCCCATAGGTGCAAAAAGCTGCTTCCAAATCAGTCATGGAGCTCACGAATTGGCAAAATCACTTAGGCAAGCTAAAGAGTGATGAAATGACAACTCATACATGCTTTTCCAAGGAGAAAAGAGTGGAGGGTGTAGAGGAAAAAAAACTAGTTCACCTCACCTAGTCAAACTTTCCCAATTGCCTTAAAGCACTGAAAAAGCAGGCAATAAAGCAGAAAAAATAGAAGGGCACCTAGGAGACCAGGAATAAAGCAGAATTGATTCCTTGAGGTTTCCCAAGCACTACATGAGTCAAAATAGGCAATTTTGACCTCTATGGATAGGTAAATGACAACTTGCATAAGGTGGAATCATGAGACTACGCAAATAAGACAAAAATAATTAAATTAATGTCTAAGGTAGCTAACTATGGGTTGATTATTCTCACATGGCTGAGGAAGCTACTGTCTGATTTATTTGATCTCTAGTTAGATGCTACCTGTATATACTGTGACAACCATAGTTGTGTAAATTTGTCAGAGAATCTAGTATTCCATGACAAGTTGAAGCATATCGAGATCAAGTATCACTATATCAGGGATATGGTGCAAAGAGGAGCAGTGAAGCTCCAGTATGTTGCGACGAACGAATAAATAGCTGATGTGTTGACTAATCCATTGGCTAGGGTGAAGTTTGAGTACTTCAGGGAGAAGCTTGGTGTTCTCCAGATCAAGATTCCTCTCAAGAGGAAGTGATGTGTCCGTGCTGAGCCTTTCTGACATGGTGAGAGGATTAGTTCCTTCCATGGTCAGATATAATTGTTGTGCCCTTCCTACATGGTGAGAGGATTATTCCCTTCCATGGTCGGATGTAAGAGCTATGACATGGTGAGAGGATTGGTTCCTTCCATTGCCAGGTATATGTGTGAATGCCACATCCAGCCTGACAAAGGGATGGCTCTGTGAAGACACATCTAGTATGAAAAAGGACTAGCTTTGTGTAGATGGCACATCCAGCATGAAAAAGGGCTGGCTCTGTGAATACTCATCTAGTATGAAAAAGGACTAGCTCTAAGTATCTGCCATATTTGGTATGAAAAAGGACCAGCTCTGTGATTCCTCATCTGGTATGAAAAAGGACCATGTCTGTGAAGACTCATCTAGTATGAAAAAGGACTAGCTCTGAGTAGCTACCACATCTAGCATGAAAAAAAACCAGCTCTGTGATGCCTCATCTGGTATGAAAAAGGACCAGCTCTATGATGCCTCATCAGGTATGAAAAAGCACCAGCTCTGTGAAGACTCATCTAGTATGAAAAAGGACTAGCTGTGAGTAGCTGCCACATCTGGTATGAAAAAGGACCAGCTCTATGATGCCTCATTTGGTATGAAAAAGGACCAGCTCTGTGATGCCTCATCTAGTATGAAAAAGGACTAGCTCTATGATGATACATCCAGTATGAAAAAGGACTGGCTCTATAGAGGTTCCTATGACGAGAAGAATCAAGAGATAGCACCTGTGATGATGACCCAGTGATGATGATCCAACAGTGATGATCCAGATCAAGTAATGATTCAGATCCAGTGATGATGTCCAGTGATGATCCAGATCGAGTGATGATCCATATCTGACGATGAAGATGACTTGAAGATGAAGAAGACTTAAAGATGATGAGGTCTCGAGGATGATCCAGAAGATACAGAGAAGAAGACTTGTGCTGAAAATTGTGTCGAAAGAATACCTTCCTAGTTAAGAGGGAGTGTTTATGTATATGTAACTTCGGAATGTATTTCACTTGTATTTCTTATATATTGTAACCCGATGTTTATTCCAAGATGTACTTAAGTTATGTCATGCCCCGATGTTCCTATCGGGAAGGTCTATCATGTAAACAAATCATGTCAAGTTATTGTGGGTAACCCTCCTATTGTCTAAGGGTTAAAGTCCCCGCAGTTCCGGGGCACTAGGGTTATTAGACTCTCCTAGTGAGGTCGGCCCTAGTAGGTTTTTTGTCATGTTGGGATTAGTATAAATAGAGAGCTAGACTCTTTATTTATCACACCACTCATACACACTCAAGTGTAGCGCATAGTTGAGGAAGGAGAAGACACTGGGGCTAGACAAGAAGAAGGTTACTATTGTTGGGAGACACGTGGGAGATCACTTATTGTTTTGGGTTCTACTTTTGGTGTTGATTCTATATCTGAGGAAGTTGCGGGGTTTTCACCATTTATGGTTTCCCTGAGGATAAACACTGTGTTCATTATCTCTTGTGTTTGATTGTTGTGCTTGTTATTCTCTCAGTAAATATCCTAATATAATGCTAGCTTAATGATGAAATTCTAACAACTTTCATACATACTAGTAGCCTCTAGAAGGTTTAAAAGGAGCACATAACAATAAAGGTAATTCATCATGAAAAAAGGTTCAAGGTACCACTCTAGGAGAGGGAGGCGCTGGCATAAGGACCAACAAGGTTCAACACAATATCATAGGTCAACAAGAGTGGTCATAACAAAGTGGGAAGACAACCCTTTTACCCACAATACCAAGGTGTAACATCAAGGTGGAGAAAAAACCCTTTTAACCACAAGACCAAGGTGTACAATCAAGGTGGGGAAACAACCCTTTTACCCACAAGACCAAGGGTCAAACTCGTGTCTTCTATCTCAAGGTATATAGTCCATAGGTGTTCCGTACAATAACTATAAGTTTTACATCACCATATAAGGATGGTCCAAACTATATAAATTTTATTCATCAAAATGCAATAAAATTATAAATGGAAAAAAAATTGTTATCAGATACAATTTGATTCAACACTTTGCAGTGGTGGAGGTTCTAGGTGCCTTGAAAATAGTATGGGAAAGTTTGTTATAGAAGGTCATAGGCATGATTCACAAATCGAAGGCCTAGATGAACTTTTTTTAAGAATGCAACCATGAGTGGGTTGAATGTGGCAAGCTTGATTGACACTGATGCAACCCATAGCTTTGTAAGTAAATGGTCTGCTACAACACTTCATTATAATCCTAATGGAACTTTCCCACATTCAAGCTGGTGAACATATAAATGAATCCAACATCAATAGTAGTTCATTCAACACCATTGAAAGTTGGGGAATGGTTTTGTGATTTGTACTTGACAATGGCTCCATTGCATGACCATACATGAATCTTGGGGAGGGAGGAATGGGATTCTCACACCAAATTTTTTGGTGCCCCATGAGAATGGTTTGATGTTCTTAGATGAATCGAATAGTTGTGGTGTGTCGATAATGACTAACAAGAAATTGAGAAGGATTTCGAGAATGTCACCCATAAGTTGATTGATTAGGGGAATTTTGAGGTCTAAAATGGGCCTCATAAGAGATATAATAAAATAATATGAGTTAGTGACTTTGTGGGGAAGGTTTATCTACAACTCACCTCTTGCACTTAAATTTATGTAACTATGGTTGAGTTAAATTGAAAAGATGTCTAAAAATAAAATAAGAAAAAAAACATATTTGATATAACTAGAAATATAAGTACTTTAGTACATAGATGTACTAAAAGAAAGTAGTAATAAATAAAATAAAGTAAAATACTTTAATTATGAATTCTAAACTTAAGTTAAAGTTTATATATATATACCCAATTTAACTAATACTTATTAAATAATTTTAAACTTATATTTGTAATTATAAATTAAAATTTAAAAAATAAATATTGAATGCAATTAAATATAATTAATATTATTTAGTTTAATTTAACTAAAAGTTAAATCTAGACACATTTAAAATTTAAACTTTAAATTTATATCAACATTTATTTATCATAAATATATAAATTAATCAATTATTTATTTACAACAATATTAGATTCTATTCTTTTATAACCAATATGTATATAGACACACACATAAATTAAAACTTGAATAATATTTTATAACTACCTCATAACTCATTTAACATTTTATATAAATTTAGTGCTACCACATATTCATCATACGAAGTACTCACGTATAAATGGAAATTTGAATCATGAAATGAAGTTTGAACGACTCATATTTTTATTATTATTATATATATAATATGAAGTACTATATATTCATTATATGAAGTACGTAATTACACCCATATTCATTATATGAAGTACGTAAGTCATAGAATTTTGACTTTAAGTTTTATTTTTGCTTTTAATAATAGGTTTTATATTAAAATATTTATTATATATGAAATTATTTTAAAGTATTTTATTTTAAAAGTACCTAAAAGTACTAAGCATATAAATATTATATTCAAAAGTAATGTATGGCTACTTTTTCCGTTATGAGTATAGTAAACTATGGGTTTACATCCACCATTTAGAAATTGACAAGTACCTTTAACACAAGCAATGCCACCTCAACTATAATAGATGATGTCATTCTCTAGAATGTGATTGGTTCTTTTAAAGTTGATTTTGATAGTACTTTTTTTGTTTGAAGGCCCATTTTAGACCTCAAAATTCTCCTAATCTGAGGCAACAAGTGAGTCCACAAACTTGCCTTGTGTCATCAAACGGAAACAAGAGAAATTGGTTCTAGGCAAAGCAACCTTGGGTGCCCAAGATGGTGAATACTGTACAAAGAATAAGTTGGTAACATTAGTCCCTAGTGAAGTCGGGTTTTAAAAATATTGAATTGTTGTGCAATTTGAATTACCAATAGCAAGATATGGGAGGCAATATGGAACTTGCACCAGTAGTATTTGTGAAGGTCGATAGCTAAGACACCTACCAAGGTCCACATTGTTGTGCACAAAATTGTGCATGAGAAGAGGCAAGCTAGACGGATGTCTCACTTTTGACAAAAAAAAAATTCTAAGTGTTGGATTGAGTAGTGCATAGAGGCACTCACCCAACAAGACTCTCAATTGCAATATGGTGGCATGGTTGAGAACAGGTTTGTCAAGTCTTTCCCAAGTTGATTACTCTTCATCTTCATGAAGACCAGCAAGATGAGGGTGACACTTCTAGTTTTTTAGATGGATTGTAGTGCCTAGTACAGGACATTAAGGAAAATCAACCCTCATATAAGTGTTTGAGTGAATCAATGTAGGAGAAAACCCAAAAGAAGCAAACAAAGAAGAAGAAACAACAAGTTGTGAAAGTGAATGAGGAACCTTTGTACATCGTAGAATTAGTTCAAGACTCTCAACGGGACATAGTAGTGGAAGAAGAAGAATTCGCACAAAGGGACCCAACTGACATTATGGAGTTTCGTAAACTAGCCATGGGGGTTTATGATTTCCAATAGATACTTTCCCGATTAGAGAGGAAGGCAATTTTGAAGTACTTGATCATGAAGCACATGACAAACAAATTGATTGGTGATGACATTGGTGGCCACATTCCATATCATTTTTGTGAATAACATCGTGGGGCAGGTTCACTACCCATTAGAAGGAAATGACTCCTATAGCACCTATGAAAGGTGCCTTGGAAAATTTTGTTGAGTTGTAGTAAGTAGTTTGGAAATATTGAGGCAAAGGTGGTGACCTTGCCTTGGTTCATTGGAATTATAGGATTACTGAAATGGAGAAGTGTTCAATTTTTACATGAGGATGTGCATTCTCGTGAGATGGATGCAATATCTAGACTATTCTCCCAACTAGTTCAACACATGGTGGAATGCAATGCATGGATGCATGGAAAAAATGGCTAAGTATTGAAGCAGTGGTAGGTTTGGGTACTACAACACCTGAACTATTTGACAACTTTCTTACCAAAGGTTGTCATGTCACAATAATAGAAGGGATGTAGCAGTAGTAGGTCATGATCACAATAGGAGGAAACAATCATGACAGTGGCATCCAAGAGGAATTGTTGATAACAAGAAAAAATTTAGGGACTAAATTTCCACCATGGTCTAATTTTCCTTTTTCCCATAAAAGGATTCATCAATTTCTATTTTTTCTAAAAATGGTTCAACCAAGGTTTACAAGATCAAATGATTTTACTCTAAAAATCACCAAAAAAATCTAGAGTATAAAATCCTTGGAAATTTGAACATTTTCACATAAATATTGTCAAACATTTTATAATTGTCATTTTAAGAATTAACAAAAATTGCTAAGGTTTATACAGTTTAAGATAAGTATGGATCCTTACATATTTACTTGGTTGACAAAGTTGGAAAAACTTGTTGTGTTCAAAGAAAGAATTGGATAGTGAGTAGTTGCACGAGTATTCTAGTAGTGATAGTGTAGACTAGTTGGAGAAACCAACCATGGGTGGATGCATGAATCTAGACAATATAGTTGAAGGAAAATATATTCTTATGGAAGTTGAGGACAAAAAATGAATTTTAGTGGTGGAGGATTTAAGGCGCTAGCCTTGAGAGACTTCAGGAACCTCCATCACATGATCGCCTTGGTTGTTGCTGACTAATATGAATAGACATAACATAAGGTTGATGACTGGGGGAGTCGGTTTTGGGGTGTCTTTCCTAGTCTACAAGACACCATGAACACGTCGAGTACCCTTGCACAAAGGAAAGGCACATCATAAATACTAGTAGTGTACATTGGTTGGACAAACAAAAATAATCTAGGAGGGAACTTGGAAAGGCATAGAAGGTTGTCATGGACAACCTTGTCTGTAAGCATGCATGACGCATGATAGGCAAAGTGGAAATGAAAACTAATTGGCTTTATATGAATTGGGAAAACTTAGTTGGGTGCACATTATTTTGGTTGACTAAGTGGGCACACTTGATGGATGCATATCGACTAGAAGTACTCGGACACATGTTGAATGGATGGATGTTGGCTTCATACACTTATTGGGAACAGTTGGGAACAAGACAATTGAGCACACTTGGTGACACCTTGTTGAAATCACTTCCTAGGTGCACTTGGGTGTAATGCACCAAATTCACTTCAAGGACACTTGTTATGGGCACATTTAGGTGCACTTGAAATGGGTGCAATCAAGCATAGTTGTTAGGCACACTTGTGATGAATGCACCTGTACAACACACTTGAGATGGGCGCACCTATCACACACAGATGTGATGGGAACACATGTTGGACACACTTTTGATAAATACAGATATGATGGGTGCACTTGTGGGCACTTGTGTGTTGTACATCCATAGCGTGAACAACACTGTTGGAGATCAATGTCAACAAACAAGTCATAAGAGAATGGTTGAGATGGATATGGACACTTGGGTCCACTTAGACTTGGATAGGATTGCAAGAGTTTGGAAAGACTCATATATATATATAGTGGAAGCCTCAAAATGACTAAGGAATTCAAGAATCATTATCCTTTGACGTGATTCATTCACACAAGTTCAAAGTAAGCTATGCAATTGTGCTAAGTTATGGGTTTTGTATAGTAGGGTGAATTTGCATTGGCTAAGTAAAAAACAAAAACATGAACAAGAACTACAGAAGACAATCCTATGGTAACTTGAAGGATTTATTTGTACAAGATTATTGGGCATTGGTAGAAGGATATTTCTCCTTAGATTCATTGTACTTATGCAAAAGAGGGCAAATGGTTAATCGTCCTCCATTGTTTTATATTGTAAACGTTCTTCTCATAAATAAATTTTAAGGCATCCACCTTGGGTATCGCTTGTACATGTGCATATGTATTGTGGCTTGTTTATTGGGATGAATGTTGTCCTATTCCCCTGCAATGTCTTATGTTGTTTAATTGTTGATATTGGCTAAGTGTTGAATCTTTTTTAGTACAAATATTGTTGGGATGTTTTAAAAGTTACAATTGGACACATGTCAAACTTTTGAATGAACTTGGTTGAGTAGGATTTAGTTGCATTGTATGGCTTGTAAGGTAGATTTATGGGTAGACCTTAAGCAAAGATGTGTAGTCTAGTTGTAGTAGGCACGGGATCGTCAAGCCCCTATGATGGTTGAAGCAAGGTAGTCCCGCATGACCTCATGTACCGAAACAAAGTTGAGAGATCCTTAATTTCAAAGAAAAAATATTTTGGTCAAACTACAAGTCCGTTATACTAGGTGTCTTGGAAAATATTGAAATACAGGTCATTTTCCCAATCTATGATTACAACAAATTGGATACTAACCTTTATTTAAGCCTGCAAAATGAAAAGAATTGAACTTAAATGCAAGTAATTGTGCCAGTTATAAATAAAGTCATATGTTTGTGATGTTTAAGTATACAACCAAATAAAAAAGAAACAAGATGAAATGTGCACCATCTTTAACTAATGGTAATCAACTAGAGATAATTAGGAAATGTATAGTTGTGGTAAGTATGAAGGTTAGAAGATGTGCCATAGAAACAAAATTACACTACTAATACAAATTTTCAAAATGAGATCTCTTTGTAATTTTCGATGCAACAAGATGGCACAAGAATAATCAAACATTTATTTTTAAAATTTTGTAGACTTCTAAAAGAGTGAAATATGTTAGATTGATGAAGCAATGATTGAAACGAAGTTCTTCTTATAAACATAACTAGATAGATTGACAATAGAGAATAAAACATATTGAATTTTTTGCTCATCTTTGATTAGCTTTGTCGTGTCTATTGGAGTCTAAGATCAATGTTACAAACCATTTATATTTTTTTTAGCAAGGACGGTTAAGGTGTTTGTATTAAAAAAAGAGAAGGGGATTACATCAGCATATTTATCGATTGAGTGCATTGGACTTCAAGAACCATAATATCTTGCTCTTCTTTTACATGATGATATTTATCTCGAAATAAACCATATCTAGAGTGACGGTAAACTCTTACAAATTTCCTAAGAATGAGAATACAAAAGTTGTACATATCAAAACTGCTCCTTTGTCAAGGTATCCAACAACGATCAGGACTGTTGCCATCGCAAGCCATGAAGCCATATTCAATCTGAATTCCTTTGTTTTCCATATGATCTGTAGAATGATTGTTTGAGCGGAGGATATGAAGAAAGGGACAGCCTTAAATTCACTAATAAGACTGTTGAAAATATGTTGCATCTTGTTGGACGGCGTTTTATAATTTATGGCCAGCTTCGTTACCTCTCTGATGACTAGTAATGAATCGCCAAACACTACTAGATCTTGGATTCCAAGAGTGATAGAAATTTCCTATCCTTTCAATAATGCTAACCACTCCGCCTGATTGTTGGTGCTCCTCCCAAGTCCGCAAGCGAAATATTTGTGTTTGTTCCCCCCTAGATCAAAAATTAATCCTCCTGCACCTGACAGTCCTGGATTCCATTTGGAGGCCCCATTGAAGAACAAAGAGTGACAATCTAAATTTGTCCACCAATTTTCTAAAAGTTTAGGGCTCTTTCGAATCTGCCATTTTAGAGAGGAAGTTTTTTTAGCTTCTTTCGGGATAGGCATGATGGGGTGAAGAAGATCTCTCATCGAACTTTTTTCAAGGGTGTTTTACAATTCAAGGTGTAAATTTCGCAGTCCATTGGATAGTAGAGTTTCTGTCTATAAATATTTAGTCGAGGAGGAGACTGTGATGGGAGGAGTATTCAGATTTTCAAAAATACCTTAATTTCTGGCTATCCAAATATTCCAGCAAACAAATTTTGGGAGTGCCATCCAAGATTTGGAGAATACTGGTTTTTTAAATAAGGTGCCTTGGTAGTAATCTTTCCAACAGGTAAAGAAGTCTTTCAGATTGGTAGGGAGAGTAATATTAAAACTGAGCTCTTTAAGAACAAAACACCATACCTTGTTAGCGAATGAACACTCCAAGAAGAGGTGATTTTGTGTTTCTTCTACGCTTTTGCATAAACTGCACCGAGATGGGCCCTCCATTCCTTTATTTTTAGGTTCTCAGCTGACAGGATTTTTTTATGATTCAAGATACAACAAAAAAAATTAATTTTTGGAATCCTGTCACTGCTCCATACAGTTTTCCAAATTCCCTCTTTCGCGCTATTATTTTGAACTGAAGTGTACCCGACCTTCATTGTGTATACACCAGTTTTTCCCCAACTTCTATAATCTGAAATATTGACATGGATCGGGAGAGACCCTTGGAGGAGCGATTGCAGTAGTGAATAATCCATTTTTAATTGGACAGGTGTTTCCAGGCCTCCAACCGGCCAATTTACCACTGTTGTGCCAGTTTGAAATGTCAAAAATAGTGGATAGATTTTGGTTTTCCATCCAAGTCTTAAGATCCACCAAACTGTCACACTGCTGAGTATTGTCCACCTTATCTTCCCAAATCCGAATTCTCTTGTCGTTTCCAGATGCCCATCGCAAATCCTCTTTAATGTTGAACGCTGCTTTATGAGATTTGAGACGCATTTTGGAGAGGTGGAATGTTGTCTAAGCATCTAGCTCTGTTCCCAATCATATACTTCTTCCTCAGTGATTCTTTCCACCAGGTTATGTCTCCGGAGATCAATTGCCAGATAATTTTTACTCATATCGCTAGATTCATAGCTACTAAGTCTTTAACTCCAGCTCCTCCACTATTTTTTTGGCCTACAAACCCTGTCCCAACTGATTAGATGCAGCTTTTTATTGCCTTTGTTTTCCTCCCTGCCATAGGAATCTTCTTAGCTCTTTCCTGATCTCCTGAACAATCAAGCTCGGGGAAAGTGCGATGGAACAAATGAAGATAGGGTACGCTGCCAGAACAACATTTAAGAGGGTCAATTTCCCTGCTGGATTGAGCCATAATGCTCCCAGAGTATGAATTTTATTTTTTATTTTCTCCACCAGATCTTTCCAATCAGATATTTTCTTGTTCCCTTTGTGAATTGGCACTCCTAGATATCTGAAGGAGTTCCAATTTGAGCAACCCTCATATCCTAATGTCCTGGAAATCCTGGCCAACGTTCTAGCAGGGCAGTTCCAGATGTAGATTTTGGATTTAACAGCACTTACTTTCCCGTCTGAACTTTAACAAAGGTGGAGATGACTTTTCTGAATATTTCAGCAATTATGACAGAAGCTCCACCTAATAAAATAGTGTCATCTGCAAATTGTGAATGGTTTTCATTTTTGACACCTTTGGCAATTTGGAGGCCTCTGAGTTCTCCATTAGTTTGCATATCCTGTAGCTTTCTGGTAAAAGATTCAGCTACAATAAGATATAAGAAAGGGGATAATGGACAGCCTTGACGGAGTCCCCGAGATGCTTGGAAGAAGCCAGTCGGTATGCCATTAACTAGAGGTGCGATCCACGAGCTGCTAATGCATGCTTTGATCCATCTGCAAAAAAATTTGAAGAATCCCATTTTGAGCATGATCTCAAATAAAAAGACATGATTGACCATGTCAAAAGAATTTGACATGTCCAACTTCATGGCCATGCCTTGCTATTTGCGTTCCAAGCTAGAGTGGATGGCCTCTTGGACAATAATTATGTTATCCATGATTTGTCTGCTGGCAATGAAACCTCCTTGTGTTTCAGAGATAATATTTGCCATGATTTTTTTCGTTCTTGAGGCAAGGATTTTGGTGAGAATTTTGTATGAGGTGTTACATAAGGAGATAGGATGGAACCTTTCAATCGAAAGAGGGTTTTTTTCTGTAGGGATCAAATCCAAGAAGGTGGAGTTTGTGGCTATTCTGATTTTATCTTTTTTCTTGGTCCAGTTTAGCATTTTCTTTAAGTCTTCTTTGATGATGTCCCGGGAAGCTTGATAAAAGTATATGGTAAACCCATCAGGACCTAGGGATTTGTTTGGATGGAGGGTCCATATTGCTTCTATAATCTCATTTTCTGATATTGGCTTTTCCATCTCCTTGTTCTCTTCTTCAGTGATGCTAGATTGGATTTCTACTAGCAAATCTGCTTGGGAGAGAGGATCTACCTCACCATTGTCAGAATACAGTTGATTGAAGTGTTGAAAGGCCATCTTATTGATATTGTCTTGTCCAGTAATAATTTGATCATTGTTGTTTTTCAATTCATTGATAAAGTTGAAACTCAATCTGATTTGGTTTGGTTGTGGAAGTATTTTGTATTTTGGCCCCCTCCTTTTAACCAAAGCTAGTGAGATTTCATTCTTAGAGTCTCTTCTTCTTGTCTGGATGCTATTAGGATTTCACAGTTTAGGGTCTTTTCTTTAGCTAAGGTTTCAGGAGTGATCTCTTCTGCTTCCATTTTAGAGTGTAGAGTATCCAGTCCTTATTGAAGGATTTTTTTGTAATGGTTAGTTCTGAATAGGAGGTTGCTACCCATTTTTTCAGAGAAGAAAGAAAATCCCTTAGCTTAGATTCCCAAATGTAGTTGAGGGATCCGGAGATAGTAAAATTCCAAGATGTGTGAATAATATCTAGGATTTTGGCACTGTTCAACCATAGGGGGTTGAACCTAAAGGGGATAGGCCCCAGGTTAGTTGTTAAGGGGAAGGAGAGCAAGATGGGCTTATGATCAGAAGTAGTTGAAGATACGATATGAGAAAAGGGGAGTAAATCTTTTTGTAGGAAGGTAGTACTTACCAGAAACTGGTCTAATCTTGCCGCGATATGTTCTGGTCCAGCTTGCTTGTTGCTCCAAGTGAATTTCCCATTTTTGGGCATAGGATCCAGAAGATCTAGATCTGCCATGAGATCTTCTAGTTTTTCACCAAAAGGGTCTCTGATGATCAAGCCTCCTCTTTTTTCTGAGCTTGACTTCGTTGTGTTGAAATATCTAGCTATTATAACTTATTTCCCCTGCAGATCTGACTTCAAAGCAAGTAAAGATTCCCAAAAATCCATTTTTTCTCTGTAGTGGGTAGGCCCATATACATTGCAGATGTACAACAATTCCAGATTGCTTTTATTTTGGATTTCTACTAAAATCCAATGCATGTTTCCTTTTGTTGCTATGATGTCAAATTTATCTTCTCTACATAATGTTGTTACTCCACCTGAAGCGCCTCTAGAACTAATGGCCTTTCCAACACTGAATTTCCAGAAGATGGTTGACCTACTCAAAACCTCATCTTCTGGCATCTTGGTCTCTTGGATCAGGAGAATGTCTAGTTTCTCAGTGTTTATGATATTTTTCAAAGTTTCCACCTTGATTGATCCTCCCAACCCTCTGCAGTTCCAAGAGATTAGTTTCATTATTTATTGGATGCATGAGACCCTGCTCGGGGTCTGAATTCTCTGGCACCTAAAGATTTGATATTCTGGAGCAGGTCGGTGTCTTCTATGCTGAGTTTCCATCCTAGCTCTATCTCTCTTTCTGCCTCTTGATCTCACTATTTCTTTTGAGATTTTCTTCCTCTGGTGGCTTGAGATGGCCCTACCCCTGATGTTTCCTAGGTTTCTTGAGATGAGGTTTAACCGGGGGAGGCCAGTTTTGGATTGATCTTAGTCTGCTTGACCATTTTTTCCCATGTCCCCCTAGGGGAAGGCGATTTTTCATAAGTTTCTCCCATATTCTCTTCATCTGTTGCCACCATCTCTGCCCAAGTTCCACCAGGGGGGGTAGGAGCCTTTTCGGAAACATCTTCTATCACTATTGGGACGTTGTTATTGGGGATTGGGTCCTGCTTCCTTCTATTCCATCTTCCTTGTTCTGAGCTTCTAGATCTAGTATTTCCCCTTCTTCTGTTTGAAGAGCCTCGAATTGATTGCTGATGAGGGTTTCTGAGCTTTTGATGGGTTGTTCTTGAGTTTTTTCCTTGCATTTTTTGAGGTTACTAGAAGGGGTGGGAATTGTTTTTTTCCCCTCTTTGCTTGATGCCAGCCTTCTTCCAGGTTTTTCCCAACTTCTTCTAGTGGAGACTTAGGGTGGTTCTTTACGAAGTGCCTGTATTCATGGCATTTCCTGCATTTAAAAGGCAATTGTCCATAGTCTACCTTCTGGTAGAATTCCCATCCGTCCATGCATAGACTAACGCCTTTCGATAACCCTTTCTCCAAGTCTACCTCAACACAGATTATGGCACAGGCGAATAGAGGCCCTTTTGGTTCAACTTTGTATATGTATCTACCTAGTGAATTCCCAATCGACTGCAGGGCTTCATCATTCCAGCAATGAAGAGGTACATGTGGTAGCTGGACCCAGACCGATACTGCTAAGGGAACATCGTTTTATGGATCAAATGAGAGAGTCCATCAATTGAGATATAGACCTCGAGGGCCCATAAAATAAGGGCCACTTCGGAATATAAGATCTTTATCTTCTTTGTTTTTGAGTGGTTTTCGAACAGGAAGGTGTAAGAGCCTTTGCCGCATAAGCAGTGTTGCAAACGCCCTTTGATGAGAGGCATCCAATTTTTGGAAATCCATATCTCTAGGGATTTTGGTGAAGGCTAGATGCCTGAGAACTGCCCAAACAGACCTCGCTCGCTCAAAGCTATGGATTTCATTCGTGAAGCTGCCGACATGATTTGAACTCTTGCCACTGCTATTGCAGTCCATACTAAATAGCGATAAAGATGTTATGCATGGATTTTACTCAATTTCCATCAAGTACAACACCTTACAAAAAGACCAAAAGTATCTTGAGTCTCATTTAGCAAGAAAAATATTTTAATAACATAAAATGCATTCTAGTTATTCGATACTTTTACAAATGAGCATGTTTACACCCAGTTAGCCAAGGAGCCTTTAGTTCCCCATCTGGATCATGTTAGGATATTTAGACACTTAGAAGTTAGTTAATATCAACTTGTATAATATATCCCTTAGATAAAATGTGCGTTTCTTTAGTATGCATTAGTATGTATTTGTAAATATTCTAATCCGACGGTCACAATATGTTCTAGACATAAAGTGATCTGACGGTTCAGCTTCTCTTAGATTATACCTACCATTGATCCGTGGCTTAACACCCAATTGGTCCATGATCTTTATTTAAAGGGCATGGAGGGTCCTTGGCTAGTTGATCAATTATGAGAAGCTCATGTAACTTTCTTTCTTTTGCATAATAAATTGCTCCAAGTAGCTATTTGGCTGGGGCCGTGGACTGTTTCCCTCTCAAGGGTTTTAACCACATGACAAACATTGGTGTATTGATCTATTATCTATTTGTGTGAAGTGGTTTCTCTAGATGTTGGGTATTTTGTGAGTACCATGTGTACTCGAACATAGTATCAGAGCGTTTATGAAGAGCCACTTCCGGTTTTGATCAAGATCTGGAACCGATGTTGCCGAAACTTTGAAAGGGTTTCTGGTTCTGAAGTTTCTGTGCATTTTTGGGCTATGAGAGCTATTCCATTGCATCTAGAGCGTCGTTTCCAATGAGAAATAATTTTAATTTCATCGAAAACCATTTTCGTTTGATCCAGAAACACCCATTTCGACAAACCTGAAGGTATAATGTTACAGTGACGGATTTGCTTTTTTTTAATCTCTCATATTTTATCAGTTTTATTATTAGATCTTTATTGTTTTAGTCTCGAATTGTTGCCTTCCCTGGCTGCGTATGCTCTTTGTCGTGCACCTTGTGTGATCGCGGCGAATCAGAAACAGAAAGGGAAAGTTATTTTTCTTGTCTTCTTGGCTACGTATGCTCTTTGTCGTGCACCTTGTGTGATCGCAATGAATCAGAAACAGTGAAAAAACTTGAGAACGTAGAATTTTTAGGTAAGCTAAGCAAGATCTAACCCCATCAAGCACGGAAAACGAGAGAGAGGAGTAAAAAAAAAAAACGCTTCCTCTTTCCATTCTTTTATGTACCTTTTAAACTTAGCTCACTTGGTTCAAAGTTGTTTTATTCCTTAATAGGTCTTGAGTTCAAGTCTTATTAAGTTATTTTTTAGTGCATGCAATTTCTATTTTCAAGTTAATTTATTGTAAAAGTGCATCTCACTTAAATAAAATAAACTAAAAAGTGAGTCACTTAAGTCTTTTAATTTGTTGCCGCACTATTTTAAAGTAACATTATTGTAAAAGTGAACATCACTTATTTACAAAAGTGATTCACTTAAAAAGCAACTTTATTGTAAGTGGTTGTCAAAGGTTCATCTTGGGAAGAAGAGGGTTCTTTTTTTTAGTTGGTCAAGTTATATTGGGGACATCTTCAACATTTTCTTTGATCAAGCATAACTTCATCATCAAGAATCATTTTTCAGTGTCGATTTTTTTTAAACGGCCTAATTTTTCAAACTCTTTGCATCTAGACAGTTAGTTTCTGTTTTTTCAGCCATTATTTTACAGTATGGCCACCCCTTGTGCTATTTTACTTACCAGTTCGAACTATTTCTCATGGAAATCTCGTATGGAAGATGTTCTACAAAGTAGGGGACTTTTCATAATTACCTCAGGGAAAACCCACTGATGATGACAAGAAAATAAAATGGGAAAATATATGTGATGAAGCTCGTGGATTGATTGGGATGTCAATCTCTACTGATTTGTGATTCCATATATCTAGAATTGATGAACCTGATAAAGCTTGGGAAAAGTTGGAATCTGTGTTTGGTAAACACAATGAAATTTGAGGTCATCAACTTGAGAATGAGTTGATTTCTTTGAATCCAAGTGATTTTTCATGCATTCAAGATTATTTATCTAAGTATAAAACCCTCAGACTCCTATGTGAAGAATGCAAGATTAATAAAGAAGACAAACAATGTATTTACCATATTCTTTCCAAACTTGGACCTACATATTCTATTTTTGTATCTACATTTTACTCCATGAAAGAATCCTTGAATGCAACTAGATATCAAGAGCCTACTCTTGAATCATTTTGTGATTCCTTAATTAGAGAACAAGATAATCTCATTCATCTTGGAATAATTAACAATGCAGATACATCTGAGAAATCCTTATTGTCCCAACAGAAAGAAAAATACAAGACTCCCAGAAAACAGAATTTTCGCAATAATAAGCCAAACAAGGGTCTTCAATATTGGGATGAGGCCATAAATTGTGCAAATTACATAGTTAATCGCACACCAACTAAAGTTTTACAAGGTATAACACCAAAAGAAGCATGGAGTAAAAATAAACCAAATGTAAGTCACTTCCGTGTGTTTGGTTGTGAAGCGTGGGCTCACATTCCGAATCAAAAATGGAAAGTATTGCAGCCTAAAACTGAAAAGTGCATATTTGTTGGTTATAAACTTCTTCAGCCACATTCTCATGATATAATCATTAGAAGAGATGTTAAATTTGATGAAAATATATTGGCCTACGAGCCTAACTTGGCGGGTGTGCCATCTTTGGCCTACGAGCCTGATTCGGCGATTATGCCTTCTTTTTCTTCTTCCAACTTCCTTGATAGGTTTTCAACTCCAATTTTTTATGATGACAGTGAGGATAAAAATCCACCTCCGCCTTCCCATGTTCCTCCGGTTGCACCAGCACCAATGCTTCCTCGATGGGTTTGTTCAACATGTGAAGCAGCTGGTGATCTTGCCGGTGATCCTAGAGATCAAATTCGAACATGTTCTCAGTTTTAGCGAGCCTCTTCTCTTTTGGCTCAAGTTTTCGAGAATCATGATCCAAAAACTTTTGCAGAAGCTTCAGGAAATCCAAATTGGGATGCAACTATGGATGAATAATATCGTTCCTTAATGGCGAACGATACTTGGGATCTTGTTCCTCTTCCAAAAGGAAGAAAACTTGTCAGATGTAAATGGGTCTACAGAACTAAGTATGCCTCATATGGAAGTGTTGAAAGACTTAAGGAGAGGTTAGTTGCCAAAGTTTTTTCCCAAGTTGAAGGGATTGACCACAATGAAACCTTTTCTCTTGTCGCAAAATTGAATTCCATTCGCCTTGTTCTTTCCCTTGCATCCTTACATAACTAGGAAGTCCATCAAATGGATGTCAAGCACGTCATTTTACATGGTGATTTACAGGAGGAAATTTACATGGAACAACCTCCTGGATATGTTCAAGATAACTCTAGCCTTGTCTGTCTCCTTAAGAAATCCTTATATGGCCTTAAGCAAGCTCCTAGAGCTTGGTATGCCAAAATAGATAGCTTTCTCCTTGACACTGGTTTTTCTAGATGCCATTCTGACCCCAATGTCTCAGACCAAGAAAGTAGGAAACCATCTCATCATACTTGTTCTTTATGTTGATGATCTTACCCTTACTGGTAGTGACTCTAAACTTTTAACCCATGTGAAATCCAGTCTTAAGAAAAAATTTGAAATGTCAGACTTAGGACATTTGCATTATTTTCATAGTCTCCAAGTCTTGCAAACCAAAGAATGAATCTCTCTTTCCTAGTCTAAGTATGCTTGTGACCTTCTTCGTAGCTTTCACATGGAAGATTGTAAACTAGCCTCTTCTCCCTTCCAGTCTGGAGTCAAACTTTATTCCACTTGTACTTCCCCTGGAGTAGATGCCACCTTGTATCGTCAGCTTGTTGGTAGTCTCTTATACTTGACTCATTCACGTCCTGACCTTTCCTTTGTCATTGGTCGTGTTTCCCGTTATATGCAAACACCTCATGAAAGTCACTGGAAAGCAGCAAAAAGAATAATTCGATATATTCGAGGTAAAATTCAGTTTGGGATTCATTATAGTACAGGGGGGGAACCTTTGTTGGTTGGTTTCACTGATTCAAATTGGGTCGGTGATCCTGATGATCGAAAGTCTACTGCAGGTTATGTTTTCAGTCTGGGATCTGGACCTGTCACTTGGGCTTGTAAGAAACAACAAGCTCTTGCTCTTTCTTCAGCAGAAGCAAAGTATCGAGCCGCAGTTAATGCCAATCAGGAAGCTTTATGGCTTTGGCAGATCCTATCAGAGTTTGGATTCGAGCAACAACAGCCTACTCCACTTTGGTGCGACAATCAAAGTGCCATCAAGCTTGCCAAAGATCCAGTTCTACATCAACGCAGCAAACACATTGAGCTACACATGCACTTCATGCAGTTCTTGTTCATAATCGTGTTCTTGAAATGCTCTATTGCCCTACTTATGATCAAGTTGCAGAAATCTTCACCAAGTCTCTTACAAAAGCGAAGTTTTCTAAACTTCGAACTATGTTAGGAGTTCAGGAATGTGTCCTTAAGGGGGGGATAGGATCTAATGCCTCCTTCCTTCTCCTAATAGTGTCACTTTTGTAAATCCTTCAATCCTATCCCAAGTTGTTCTTAATGGGGGATGTTAGGATATTTAGACACTTAGGAGTTAGTTAAGATCAACTTGTGAAATATATCCGTTGGGTAAAGTGTGTTTCTTTAGTATGCATTAGTATGCATTTGTAAATATTCTAATCCAACCGTCACGATATGTTCTAGACATAAAGTGATCCGACGGTTCAACTTCTCTTAGATCATACCTACCATTGATATGTGGCTTAACACCCGATTGGTCCATGATCTCTATTAAAGAGCATGGAGGGTCCTTGGCTAGTTGATCGATTATGAGAAGCTCATGTATCTTTCTTTCTTGTGTATAATAAATTGCTCCAATTAGCTATTTGGTTGGGGTCGTGGACTGTTTCCCTCTCAAGGGTTTTAACCACGTGACAAACATCAGTGTATTGATCTGTGATCTATTTGTGTGAAGTGGTTGCTCTAGGTGTTCGGTCTTTTGAGAGTACCTTGTGTACCTGAACAGATCAGAGGGTCCTTATTCCACTTGTTTTATACACTTCCTTTGTCATGGTTAAAGGAGGATGATTGAACATTTTGACATCCATTATATGTGTTAAAGGGATAACCTAAGTGATTCATTTGCATTATGGCTACTTTTGAGTGTGTTTTTTACCTAGATGAACTTAGATCCTAGTGATCAGAGTTTATCTAGGTTTCTTCACTCAATCCTCCAAAGCCAAAGTATGTTATAATATAGACTCGTCGTGTTGGTGTCTAAATCCTTTAGTTCCGCATCTGGATCAAAGAGACTTATGTCAACCTATTTTATACACTTCCTTTGTCATGGTTAAAGAAAGATTATTGAACATTTTGACATCCATTATGTGTTAAAGGGATAGCCAGAGTGACTCATTCATATTATGGCTACTTTTGAGTGTTTGTTTACCTAAATGAACTTAGATCCTAGTGATCAAAGTTTATCTAGGTTTCTTGAATCAATCCTCCAAAGCAAAAATATGTTATAATACATATGCATCAAGATGGTGTATAAGTCCTTAGATTTTGATGTCAAAATTAGAGTCTAAGAAACTAGATTTATTTTTCTCTAATTGTGTTTCTCTAAGAAGCACTCCTAAAATCCTTTTTTGCTTTTTCTTTATCCTTAGATTCATTTCTTAGGATGTTTTTTCCTTTGTTTAGGAGTTCGCCTGAATGGAGTCGAGGGTGAAGATGACAGTTCACCTGACCTGAAACGTGTCCCCAAGGCTGCACCTAGTGAGTTCAATATTTTTCTCATTGGAGGTGCAGATTAGGCAGCAAAAGAGCCAACAGAGAAGGATCTATATGAGCGAGAGAATAGTAACATATTAGCTAAATGCACCAACATACAAGAAACTATATTGTTTGGTCTTTGAAGCAATGAATAATACTGATGGGAATCCTACTTCATCTTAATTCTAGAAACTCTAGACGAGGCATTGGAAGAATAAAACCAATTGATAAACTTCCACACCAAGAATGGTTCATGCCACCAATGGTTTACCATTTGCTCTGAATTTTTATCCTATGTTTCTCATTACGCAACATTGCAAATGCACCCAATTGCTTGACCAATGAAATATTCAGGCGACCCCAATCTGGGCACAGCCTCAAACCCATGACCAGCCCCACATAAGATAGCTTAAATCCAAGCCTGATATCAAGGAAAGCAATTTTCAATTAAATGTAACTAGAGTAACAAAAATAGGGTAGAGAAGGAATCAAAATACAGACCTAGGAAAAGATCATGCAATGTAGAATTCAAATTTGAACTATGACTTTGCATTGGACTCGTGTAGCACTATATGTTAGGGACCAAAACCACAACCAACTGCAGTAAGAGTTAGAACGTAAAACTGCTTCCATGTCATTGACTATCTGATGGCTTTTAAGTATCCTTTTGTATTTTACCCTGAAGAGGAGAGAAGTTATCAAAATCCTACATTTGATATTGAGAGCATAAAAGTGAACTGAGTGTCTGTATTTGCTTAGAGTGTAGGTTTTTAATGGGATTCACCGGTACAATGGTGGCTTTAGCTAATCCCAATGTGCAAAACCCTCTGAACAAGTCCCTCTATTTTCTCTAATTTTGCTCTCTTGTAAATGCATTCATCCCTACAATAACCTGAAGAGAATCCTTCAGTTTCCCTCCAATCTACAACTCTTGTTTCTTCCCAAAATCCCTTTTTCTAGCAACATCACAAGATTCCACATGTTGAATGCATGTAGATGTTAGATCATCAATATAAATCGATATATTGTGATAAATAACACAATATGGTAAGTAAATCATCATTTGAAACGTCAAAATGGGATCGAACATTCACTCCCAATAAAATTATGTATACAATGACAAAGACCATCAGTGAATAGCCGAAGTTAATTAATCAATACAAAGTTGCAAATGTCTTCATCCAATTTAAATACATGATTTCCCTCCATGTTGCACAAACTAGATATCATAGAGCCCTTCTGGCACTCAGCAACCCTACCCTCAAAGAAATTAGTATTTCCCCTAAAAAGAGATAAACTCCATCGAGTCAAATAATTATGTACATTGTTCACTTTACTATTTCCCTAAGCAACCAATAGTTGATCAGCAGCAAGTCAATATATTGACTCCATAGTTGATCAGCAGCAAGTCAATATATTGACTCATGATTTAGCATTCATCCCAAAAAAATCACATGCGAGAGCATAACAGACAAGCTCTCTTTCAATCTCGGTGATTCTCAATAGTATCACACACTATTTCATTCACTCTTTCTTTGCTAAGCTTGTGACTTAGCAAGTTGTAAAGCAAGCAAGAAAAGTCACAGTGAAAGCTTTCATCCTTTGAAATGAGCTCATTTGAATATGTTAAGCCTAGCATTAGACTCCTTTTTCTTCAACCAAAAAAATGAACAGAAACTACCAGCAAAAAATATGCCCTCCACAAGCAAATGCTAGAATTCTTTCAGCAAAAGTTTCAGAGTTCTCAATCCAACAAAAAGCCCCCAACTTGCTTTCACAGCTACATGGGGAATGGTTTCAGTGATGCATGAAATAAACAATTCTTTGCATTGGAATCCTTGATCATAGAAGTCTTTAACAAGAGACTATACAACTGTAAATGAAATTTTTTTTATTGCAATATAGAAACCATAAATGTGCATGGCTCGGGGGCTTGAACCTTTTTTGAGAAACAATGGACCAAAGTCCCTAAAACAATCCCATCAAAAGCCACAAAGGAAGCTAAAATATGACATATAAAGTGCTTCTCATCAGAGCTCAACCTTACCTAGATCTACAGAAACTTTATCAGAAACATGTAAAACAACTATGGGTTCTCAACCAAATGAGGCTCTTCTTCGTTTGGCAATAACAAGAATTTTGTACCTTGTTTTGATAAAAATAGATCGATATACAGGTGCCCAAATGCAAAAACGGGCCTGAGACCTTTTGGGCCCATCATTCATTTAACAATTCTGCAAAACCAGCCATGAAAAGTCCAGTAACAAGCCAATGGAAAGTACCGGATGCGGGTGAAATCCATGTGCTGGCACATGGGCAGCATGCCAACCACTAGCCCTTATAACTCCATGTGGATGGAAGGTCAGCGGAGAGTTAATGAGCTTAATGTGATCCTTAATGCAGGTTTAATGCTTCTTCGCATTGGGGAAATGTGTTACCAACTTTTTTGTACCATAGTTCGGTTACCTGAGGAGCCGTCGGTTGACAAACTTGTTCAAAGTCTGATTCCAGTGTATCAGTTGATCCATCTGCTTGGCTAGTCACTTTTTTATTTGAATAATTTTGACCATGGCCCCGTGGGGTTTGTAATAAAATGTGTTGGTAGGATATTTTGAGTGGTTCGGTCTGCTGAGACGTAGAATCGCAAATGGGGTATTCCATGGAGTTTTTTGCCCCTAACAATTATTCTTTGCCTTCAGCCGAGTATAATTGACGAGGTTTTCTCTCGCTTCCTCCAAAGCTGGAATGGTCGATGTTGAATTCTGGGCCTTGGGGGGTTATTAGAGCCCAACTGAGTGTTATAAGCCTACTAGACATTATTTATATAGATCATGGTCATGTCCTAAGTCATCTGGACACATAAAAAAAATTCGAAAAAATCTTTTTCAAACAGTGAAAAATTATTTTCTAAATTTTTAATTTTTAATTACTTTTCCTAAGTTTTTTTGGTTAATTTTTCCATTAATTAAATGGAAAAAACCTATTCGTGATAAATAAGTCATCCAGACTCAGAATTCAATGATTGAAGGCTCTAACCTTAAGCCAAAAATCATTCTTAATCAGCCAGCCAGTCAGAACCAACTTTCAAATCAGTAATTGGACACATAATGCCTTTTTACTCAAAAAAGTCAGTTTTGAGTAAAAAAATGATTTTTAGTAAAAATGATTTTTACTAAAAAAATGATTATTTTGGAGAAAACTAAAACTCTCCAAATTTAGTAAAATAAAAGGCTAAATGACATCTCATGGAACACTTATGATGATTGGAGTTATCATAACTCAGCTTCAGCCATCATTAAGAGAGCAATTAATTTATTATCAGTTATCAGACATGTCATCTCCACCTAAAGATGAGATGGAGAGCTCTCATTGGTCCGGTGATTTGATCGAGGTGAACACTGAAGCTTACACCATCAGCAGGCTTCCCAGACCTAACAAAGTAGGTTTCCAGACCTGGCAGGCAGCTTTCCCATGCAGCAGGGTTGGTTTTTTTTTTAGGGTTTTAGCACTCTCTCATTTGTTAAATAGAGGCTCTTTCAACTCTATTGAGGATGGATATTTATGCAAAGAACCTCTGGCTAATTACTGTAATGCTTGTTGCTTTTGCAACTGTATAATAAAATTTAAGGCTTTGGAGGCATACATGGTGTGTGAATGTGGATGAACAATTGGCGAATGAGGTGAAATGTTTCAATTTTTGTCTTTTATTGCTTAGGATTGGATAATATCTCATGCTTTAGAAGGCTTCTATAAGCACATAAGATTGATCATTTGATGTTACAATTTGATCTTTTATGGTTTTGTTTCTATGAATTAAAGTAGCATCGATTATTTAGTTGTATGACATGCTCTTTATATTTTTATTTATCAAACATACATGATCTAATCCATTGTTTGCAAGTATTGAGTTGAAATTGTGCAAGTCATCTCATTGAAGCGAGTAGGAGTTTGAGCTCAAGTGCATCCTCTCCTCTCGAAGCCAAGGAAACTTCCAAATTTTCAAGATCCAAAAGAATCCAAACCCCATCAAAGTACCACAGGTTTGAGTGTTTCTTTCATATTATTCATCTCTCAAATTTTTATAAAATCTTTATTTCCTTGGGATTAGGGCACGTTTTGTCTAAAGTGAACATTCATTCACTTAGCCTTTGCCCCGGTTGGCTGCCCTGTTTCTTTTCTGCAGCCTTTTAGGCCTTCTGTTTGCAGCCATTCCTTCCCTTAGTTCGCTGTCCACTATTCCCCACTTCTCACCCTTTTGGACAGCCCTCTTTTGCCTCCTCTTTCCACTTTTTGCAGCCCCTTTCCATCCTCTTTTTGGGCCATCTTTTGGGCTGTACTTTCATCATTTTAGGCCTTTTATTTTCAGCATTTACTTCCTTTTGTTCGCTGTCCACTTGTCCCCATTTTTCACCCTTTTGGATAGCCCTCTTTTGCCTCTTTGTTTCCACTTTTTTGCAGCCCCTTTCCATCCTCTTCTTTAACCATCTTTTGGGCTGTACTTTCAGCCTTTTTTACCCTCATTTTCAGCCCTCTTTCTCTGATTTGCAGCCCTCTTTCTCCCTTAGTTTCTAGCCTTCTTTGACTTGCATTTTGTCCTCTTTTCACTCCCTTTCCCCCTCTCTTGCCTTGCCTTTCTCTTTCCTCTTCTCCCCCTTCTTTTCGGTAAGTTTGGGTAGTTGTTTTTATCTAGTTTGTAGATTTATTTTCAAGTTATTTTTTATCAACTAATCCTATAACAAGTGTATGTCTAGAGCTCTTAGTTTCAGGCAGGTGAAGGAGAGCCCAAAGGCCAGAAGTAAGCAAGGAGTGCAAAAGAACAAAAAGACTCTCTCCCTCTTCTCTCAATCCCCTTCTTTACTTGTTCTTCCAAGAAGCTAAGAACACATCATCATTGTAAAAAACTAATAAAAATGGCTACTAGGAGCAAGTCTCATTTCTTTTATACTTCCCCTATTTGGGGGAAGGGTGTTGTGTTATTTTTCATGATTTTTTAGTGTAGTTTCCTTTAAGCAATTAGCTTAGTTCTTTGCTTAGTCTTAGTTTCTATTTTTTGCTAATTGTTAGTTGTTCCTTAGCATAAACACTAATTGCTAGATTTATTATTGCATTTTGGTATCTTGTTATATAATTGTCAAATCATAAAAAGAACCAAAATCTCTTGAATCTCACCGTAAGGTGGATCAAGAGTGCTCTTTGTCGGAGAGTTTAATCAACCACTTTCATCTTAATTGTTGTGCTTGTTTAATCAATTAATTATTTAAGACTCTTGAACTTGCAAAAACACAAATCAAGAGCACTCTCTATCGGAGAGCATCCTAAGTTTGCACAATCCCTGCATTAGCTGCATCTAGATTAGCTAAGTCTCTTGAACCACTGTCATAAGACGGGGTCAAGAGCGCTCTCTGTCGAAGAGTCTAATTAATTGTTTTAATAAAATCTTCAACACACATACCAATTTAATTAATTAACTCCCTTCCCTCCTTACCGGAGTATGATCTGACCGATCCTAAATCGAAATACCCAGAAATGGCATTGGATCTTTAAACCCTACAAGAGTAATTTAATAACCCTTAAACACCCTTAACCAACGCACGAGCGTTGTAGGGATCCTTCCAAAGTACTTCCTATTAGAGGCGCCGAAACCTCCCGTTGTCTTAGATTCTCGGCTAGCTGGTCACTTGACAATATCAGCCTGGGATACTGGGCAGCCCCGACATGTCTTGAACGGAGGAAACTTAGAAGAGTCTCCCGGCTTTGATAAACCTTCGTTGACACCCTAATCAAGAGAATTCTTTAAAATTCTTAAAATCTACCAAGAGCACTTGCAAAACCTAATATTCACTAGCTTAATTCCTAGACTTTATTTCACGCATTTATTTGACTCCATCATGCAATGGTCCTTCGTTATAATTGAGTAATCTTCTATCTTGATCAACTGTCTATGGTTTATTTTTACTGATTATATCTGAATGCTTAAGTTACAAGTTTGGAATATTTGCTTATCTTTCAGTTTCTTGCTAGCAACGTGGATTGCTCTGATTTACGTGTCACATTCATAAACTTAATCATTTCTAATCACAAGTAACTCCTAAACAACACCCATCCACATCCAAAACATCTTAAAAACTTAACTTAAACATTGAGCCATAGAAAACTCTTTGTTAGGGACTACGCCCCTTGGCTTCGTTAGGAGTTAGCCTAAATGGAGGAGCTAGGAGTAGCTGACACTACCTAGCTCTGTGCTTGCCCCCAAGGTCACACCTCTCCCACTTTCTCAAGTGAGGAGACAGCTTTCGAAATATTTCTATTGCTGGTGTGCAATCGACGGACAACATCTTTTGGCGCCATTGCCGGGGACAAATCTTTTTGTTCCTGGACGACCTTTGTTTCTTTTAGTTTTTTTACCTTTTTATCCTTTTTGGTAGATATTTAGTCCAATCACTCTCTAAAATTAGACTTAAGTCCACCTGGCGACTCCACTGTCAATTAACACCTCAGGGTATTCTACTAGAAGAAACTCTGTAGGTTTGGTCGATTTCATCCCTGACCCCGAAAAGGTCTTAAGGAGGAGATTAAACAAACTATCTTCTCTGAGGATCCTTGCAGAACTTGGATCTGAGTCTGTTTCAGACATCCACATTTTATTTCCTGAAAACACTAATACCACTGTTTCTGACATAATGGGCGAGTATTTTACTCAGCTTGACTTTTCTCAGATAGCAGGTCAACCCCATCGTCTTCCAGACAAAGCTATCGAGAAGCTCCCGATGTATACAGGCACCGATGCCATTACCTCCACCATGCACCTCGGGAACTTTTCTAGGTGTATCAACGCTTATATAAATGATCCGGTCAGCCAACATGATGACATGTATATGAAGTTATTTGCTCTATCTCTGGATGGAAAGGCGGGCGATTGATATAGCAATTTACCAGATAATTCCTTTAATAGTCTAGCAGATTTCAAAACTTCTTCCACCAACAAGTTCGGTGAAAAGAAAGAACCTCGGCATCAACTTGCGTCCTTGACCAACATAATGAAGAAAGACACAGAAACAATGGACGAGTTCAATACTAGGTTCACGGAATTGTCAAATGTCATCCCTACTAAGTATGCCCCAACTAAACCAACCATCCTGGTCTACTACATTGAGGCACTTAGTGGCAAAATGCAGTACCAGATCAGAGACAAGGAGCCTGCTAACTTGCTCCAGCCTCAGGAGATGGAAATCAAGATTGATCTAAACATCCAGTCATCTGGTGAATCTAACCTCCATGGTTATTCAAGGTCTTCAACTACGTTGAAAAGCAGTGAACCAAAAGACAAGGATCCTTTATCAGCTATGAAGGATGCCTATGAAAAACAAATGATGGAGATGAAGAAAAATATGGAGGAGGCAGAGCAAAAACACTTAGCACAGTTAAAAGAAATTCAAAATAGGGTGATCACAATGGAAACAACTCAAACTCACTCCACTCCTAGAACCTTTCCTGCCAAGCCAACTTGGCAAAGAAAGCCTCCAA
>LPNX010074758.1:83674-95271 GCA_001517045.1 Pseudotsuga menziesii | reverse complement strand
TCAAACATGGTGTTTTATAATATAAATCTTTTTAGTACTTCGGTCACCTCAAATATAGTATAAAGCATGTCTTAGAGTATTATAGTATAAAATTATGTGTGCAATTTCATTGAATTTGGATTAATCCCACATAATATATCTCATTGTCTCAAAGATTTTAACATCTACAAAATTATTAATATTCATAGACTCATCAGGATTTATGTCCAACCCATCTAGTTCTAATTGAGATGTAATATTTCCTAGACTAGTTCTATTTGAGATGTAATATTTCCTTTTGAATGGTTGAATACTAAAGTTTTACTTGAAATAAATAAAAAATATTAATTGAGAAAATACTTCATTGGATTAATTATTCCAAATTTAATGGAATAGTTCTTTGAGTTGATTTTTCTAGATTTAATAGAATATGTATTTAGAGATTTACAAAAAAACTCAATGTGTATGAAGTCCTTGTAATAGAATATTTCCAAATTTAATTAAATATGTGTTCTATGCCTCATCTCCTTTTTAACTATACCATTTTAATAGAAAAAAACACAATCGCTAGGTTGTTATACCCTAGAACCTTTCCTCATTCCTTTCTTAACTTTACCATTTAATGGGGAATTCCATAACGAATATGAAACCCCAAGACTAGGTTGCCTCGAATCCTAATGAAAATATAATCATATTGATTTTCCTTGGCAATAAAGGAAGTTAACATGGAAATGATATGATATTTTCAAGATGAGATATATTCAAAGGAAATGATATAGTATATTGCTTCTATCAACATCCCTACTTCATTAGAAGTGATCTCTCTAATCCAAGTAGTGATTTAGTCAACCAAGTCGTATTTCCTTGTTGTGAAGTGTTCTCTCTACTATGGAAAATATTTTGAACCATTCTCAGCGCATTGTTGGTTGTGGAGAGTCATCTCTTCATCTCTAGAGGTTGTAGCACAATTGTTGGTTGAGAAGAGTCATCTATTCATGTCTCTTAGTATTCTTTTTGGAGTTTGGATTGACCATATAGAAAAACAATCTCCTCTTTCTTGGTTGTGTCATCACTTATATAGGTTGTATTGGATTTATGGAGGTTGTGTCAACCTTGACTTCCATATATTAACCTGATAAGACATCGATCTATTTTTATTGTTGATACTTGTTGAGTATATCAAAGATCTATTGGTTTTAGAAATGGTTCCTTATATGTTGGGAATATTCTTCTATTGCTGGGAAAAACCAGAAGATCTGATACAAATTTAGGCCATTTTCTCCAATTCTGGATTCACGGGAACAACTAAAGAAGTAGAAAGAAGAGAAAGATCTAGAAAATTTCTAATTATCATTGGCACATGTTGAACAACAAATAGATAAAGAGAAAATAACTAATGAAGATAAATTCATGTTTCTCAAACTTGGATTGAGAATTATGAGGATGCATTTCACTACCTTGTTATCCAACTTTGATTACTTCTCTGCACACAAGCATATGTCTCACAACAAGAGACATGAAGATATTGAAATTCAATCTTCTTACTCATCTAGACCTCCAGATGGGTATTATATACAATAGTTAACTTGGGGGATACCTATTAATCAAGTAAGATAAAGTAGCAACCGCTTCTACCCAAAAAAAATTCTCTAATTTGGCTCCACTAAGCATACTCCTATCTCTCTCCATCAACACAATATTCATTTGTTTTTCAACTTCAGTCCATTGAGGGGTATGTGAATTTTTCATGTGTCTTTCAATTCCATCCTCCTTAAATAAATTAGAAAACTCTATAAAACATATCGCATTGCCATTATCAATCATCAATACCTTAATATTCCCACCGATATGATTAAGATTCTCTAGGAGAGCATTGAACTCCTGAAATTGACTAACTTCCTTAGCTTTAATTCTAATAAAATATGTGCATGTCCTTCTAAAATAATCATTGATGAATGACACATAATAAAAATTCTTAGGAATCAAAGAAAATTTAACATGACCAAATACATCGTAATAAATTAAGTCCAACAACCTAGAATATTTGTGAGGACTAGAATAATATTGAACATAATTATATTTTCCATATATGCAATGGTCACAAAAATCAAATTCAAGGTTACAATTGTTCAAATCATGAAAAATATTTTTGTTTTTCAAGACGCATATGCCCTTCTCACCTATATTTCCCAATCTTTGGTCATGTAGCATCATTATCTTATCTACATATAACTTTATTCTATGTGTTTGGTCCTTCTCACTTATATGTCCCAATATTTGGTCTCATAGCATCATTGTCTTCTCTATGTAATATCCTGAAGGTCATTCCCAGACACCTATGATTTTGGTTATTTGCTTTTATGGTGACACTAGGTGCTTGGACCATGAACCATGGATATTATGATTTTTATTGTTGAAGTTATGTTATTATTAAATTATTATTATTATTATTATTATTATTATTATTATTATTATTAATGGCACAACATGATAATAACGTTGGTGGGGGGTCTTGGAATTCCATATGAGAAGGATTTGGGGTTAGAAGTTGCAACTCCCCTTAACATTACTTTAGCCTACCTAATTTTCTTGATTTTGGACCATAGGGGTCCTAAAGCCCATAACTAATTTCTTGCATGCATTGCATGTATATGCATGCAGTAATTGTGCCCTCATCGGTGAGAATATTCCTCATCTAGTTTTGAATGGGGCACACTATCACTTCACTCATGTATTATGCACCTAATTGAATGTCTAGAGTGAATACCACAACTAATTCTTGTAAATCCACTCTAATTGGAGTTTTTATCTAGTTAAATTGAGTTTAATTGAGGTATTAGTTAATATTGAGTTAATATCTAGTTAAACTAGTGAACTGGAGTATTGTTAGTTAATTATATTTAGTTTGGTTAATTTGAGTCATTTTTAGTTAATAGAAGTGACCACCAGCTAGTTAATGTCAGTTATCCTTAGTTAATTAGTGAAATCGTTCTTTAAAGGTCAGTTGTCTTCATATAATTAGATGGAACTGAGTAATATTCAGTTTATTTTAGCACTTGTGGGTCAATTTGAGTTAAATTGAATGCATGGGAGTAAATTTGGGAAAACTCAAGTCACTGGGTGGAATTCGAGCTAGCTTCATGCAAGAGGATCAGTTTGAGCAGTTAACAACTAGTTAAAGGGTTGAGCTAATTTTGATGAAATTGAAATAGACATGCATGAGAAGTGTCTCTGTTAGTGTTTTAGAATCAATCTCAGTGAATTCAAGTTGCTCAATGAAGAACGTCTTGAATGGGTCAGTAAGTATTTGTTAGGAATCCCTACTGATTGGGAGTCCTTCCTTAGTGATCTAGAGTCAGATTGTTGGAGGCAACTGAAGTTTTCCTAAGGAGGTTCGAACTACCCAGGAGCTTGGCCATTCATTGTTTGTGCAGGTCTAGGATCAAAGTAGAGTAGAGCTCTGACTAGGTTGTGAATGCCAAAGGGAGTTTTGTCCATCATTCTTGCACACTATTGCACTAGCTTTTGCTTGCAGATCAAGGAGGATCTTGTGAGCAACTGTGTTAGGATTGGAGACCAATTATTCAGTTATCTGTATGTCCTAATAGGGACCCAAAGGGTATTTTGTGGTGGTATTTTCCATGTGATTCAAATTCCCTAGTAGGGATTCAATTTTTGGTGTTGGGAGAGATATTCTCCATTGTCTTGAATGCTTTAGTATAGATTTTCGAGTTTGTGATTTGACCTAGGTGGTCGGAAGTGTTGTGAATGGTGAAGGAGTAGATTGATCGAGATTATCCAACAATATTGGGGGGGGAATTCTATGTGTAAATATCATCTAGAGGAGCTACAACTTGAGGGAGAGGGGGACAATCCCGGACAAGTGTTTAGGTATTCCTCAGTTTTCAAATTCTCTAGTAGAGATTCGAGTTTGTGATTTGACTTGGGAGGTCAAAAGTGTTGTGAAGCATGAAGTAGTAGCTTCATCAATAGGAGAGGGGGACAATTATGTGTGGATATCGCATTTGGATGCACTAAAACTTGAGGAAGAGGGGGGAAATCTCATACAAGTATCTAGGCATTGCGCTCATCTTGTAGGAGATGGGAATATTATGAAAAGTGAGCTAAATATTAGTGGTAAGTGGTTCTCTAAGAGATGGGGACAATACTGAGAAGGATACCATACCGACCACTTATTTCCTTTTTGGGAGAGGGGGGAAATATTTAGAAAGGAAGTGCTCGATTATGATCTTGTATTATGGGAGAGAGGGACAATCTTGAGGAAGAGGGGTTAGAAGTCATTCATATTGTTTTGAGGAGGAGAGATCTATTATTCCATTCATTAGTGTCCATATTAGAGTAGACCCTCTCGTGTGAGATTCTAGGACCTCAACTTAGTGGTGTCTTTCGGCAGGAAACATACACGAAGTATAGACCTACAGTTGGGAGGAAAATTGTCATGCTGCTTCTAGTTGCACTTATCAAGATAAGTTATTATGATGTTTTAATATTTTCTGTGCGTTTATTGAGATGTATCATGAATGCTTCTTTAATGCTCTTATTGCTAAATTAAATGATAGGTTTATATTGCTACTAACTTTGATGTTTGATTGACAACCTCCAAGTAGGTATGTGATTCCTGGAACTAGTAACTATAATTTTGATATGTTTACTTTATGCTGATTTAAAGTAAAGAATTGATTAAGTTTATCTTGCATGTGAATAATATTTTAGTGCAAAAATTGTTTATTAAATCCATAAGTTAGTATGTTGTTATGTTAAGTTTTTAATGTGATGACGAGACTGATATAGATTTCCATATGGTTCTGTGTGGATTCCTCATATTAAATCACCCAATGGGTTTATAAATGTTATTTACTTTAAAAATATAGGCCATGAAAATGTATGCAAAATTCTGGTTATGATAAGACAATGTCGATTTTACTAGTTGACCTAGAAGTTTTAAATTATTGGCCTAATGACTAATCCCATTAGAATTAATATATATACTGTGCTAAGATCAAAATTCAACCTTCTTAACTCGAAGAGAGCCCATGCACCCTTGTTTACCCGTGACCTAGGTTGGGTGTGTTACATCTGCATGTAACTTTCTTCTTTGCATTGTCTTCTCTTCATGTAACTTTATTTGAATATTAATGTCTTCTTTGCATGTAATTTTCTTCTTTGCATGTTAAACATTGCCTTATTGAAAATTTATGTCTATCAATATCTTCTCAATAGTGGAGGGGGTAAATCACATATTAAAAAAAACAAGTTTCATGATAGCTTACATGCACCCTAACGAGGCAGAGAATGTGACATGTGCCTAATAAGCGCGACTTAGTTGCAACATGCTTGTTCTCGACTACCATATGTCCTTATCTTCACACTTATTTTGGAACATTTTTAAGGGAATCATTTCTTTTTCCTTTAATCTTCACACTTATTTTGGAACAGTTTTAAGGGTGCCATTTCTTTTTCCCTTAATGGTGTTTCTGAAATTTGTTAACATTATTAATTGTATCAAGTTTTTTTTATTACTCAACCTAGTAATGTTGTTTGGTGTAATGTAATTTTGTTTTTGTCTTTTGAGTATATTTTTATATATTATATTTTCTTCTTTGTCATCTTCGTATAGATGTTTCAAGTTCTAAGTTATAATCTACAACAATACTATTGCAAAAATTTCCTTTAACTATTGCAAAGTTAGTATTATTTTACTTGTTCTAAATTTAAAATTATTAGTTTACTTTGAATGGTGTTCATCTTGATGGTTAAAATCATTTTGGTTTCCTTTCCGATCTGTTCGTTGAAATGAGAACTTTCAAGGATTGCTTGATTGTACCCTCCTATCCCTTTTTCGGAACACTAATTTACTTTAAATCTCAAGACGTGGAGAAGATTAAAATCATTTAACACAACAATATAATTTATCCATTTTGTCAATTTCAGTGATAATGCCTAACATGAATCTCTTCATAATGGGGAATGCCACATAACTCTACTTTGAATCATGAGCAGAATTCTATTGTTTTTTCATTTACATTCTAACTATAGTTAACTTTTCCTTTTGAAATGAAAATACTTTTTGTAACATATAAATACTATATTATGGGAATTAAATTATTTATCTAAATATTGGAGTTTTGTTTCCTTTATTCATTTTGATGAACCTTCTCATACTTTAGTTTATAAATGCTTTTTTTAATATATATTCTTTATTTTTATCTCATTTTTTACCCTGTTATGCATGTTTTTGTTAGTGTTTAAAAGGTTGAATATTTTTATCTGTAACTTATGATAATGTAAATTATTGGGAGTTTATGATAATGTAAAATAATGGGAGGTTATGATAATGTAAAATAATGGGAGGTTGGTGATTTAAGAACAAATTGATGCGTAATAATAAGGTTTTTTTAACCATTAATGGTTTATTAGGTATTAATAATTTGAAGGAATGTTTGGTACAATATTACATACCTACTACCATTATAGAGATCGGAAATGTTTTCTTTAGGGTTTCTCTCCCTCGTTTTTTTAGGTCTTTTGGTCACGTTTCTCATGGATCCTCTTTTGGAGGCAAGGAGACGCCTCTTGAATGATGCTTTCAAGGCTTTGGTCGACTCCTCGCCACTTCCTCCTGCTTCAAAGAATCATGCATCTAGATCTGTGAGGCATGTAGCTGCTCCTCGCATTTAGATCAAGTCAGCGACTTCAAGACTAGAAGCCCTTGCCTTGAGTGAGAAGGGCGTAATAGGTCAATTCACGAGGATTTGACCCTCTCTGAAAACGATGGAGTTTTGGATCTCTAAGAAGTGGATTCCTTTGATCTCTGGAGGCTTGCAATAATGTTTCTGCAGAAAAGGGTTTTTTGTGTTCTTGTTTGAAAAAAAAGATGACAAGGATCTCATCTTTAGAAGCGGGCCTTACTTCATGGGACTAAGAGGCCTGTATCTAAATCATTGGATTTTATCCTTTGATATAGAGAAGGGCATTCCCTAAGCAGCCCCAATTTGGGTCTGTATTCCTCATCTCCCTCTGCATTGCTGGAACGATGAATCCCTCCAAGCTATTGGGAATACCCTTGGAAAACATATTGATAAGGAAGATCCAAAGGGACCATTATCTCATGCGTAAGGATATGTGTGGAAGTCAATTTAGAAAAGGTTTACCTGAAGCAGTAAATATATTCATGGATGGGTGGGAACACCTACAAAAGGTTGATTATCAAAAACTTCCCTTCAAGTGTAGAAAGTTCCATGAATATTGTCACTTTGTCAAAAATTGTCCAAAAGCAGCACTAAAGGATCCTGGAAAAAAACAAGAAGAAGGATGGAGGCAAGTTAAAAGAGGGAAAAAGATGCCTTATATTCCTCCTAGTGTAACCAGTGGTTCTCAACCATAAAAACTAAGGAGCATGCCTCAAGGGCCAAGGGAACATCTACCAATAATCATTTTCAGGATTTGCTTATAGAAGAAGGAGAAATCCCTTCAACAGATATCCCTCCTGAGGGAAATGAAATAGAAGAATGCGGGGCTCTGACACCAAGCACACTTCCTAATGAATGTGAAGATGGGACAAAAAAAAACACTCATGGGTTTTTCATCCCCGGGTGGAACTTGGAAAACGATGGAAAAGAAAAGAAAATTCAATCCGATGGTAACCTCCCCAGGCCATTCCTCTTCGTAAGGATCTCAAGTAATACCAGATCAAGCTTCACCTTCATCCATTAGGGGAAGAAAAACTTAAAGGCACCATAGGGAACAAGAAGCAGAAAGAGAACTTGAAATTGGGAGGAATATCAGCATTGAGGAAACTAATATTCTTCAAAACACTAGAAGTGTCAAGGGAATAAGAGCGGATAGCAGGTCTCAAGAAGGATATCAACGAACAATGAAATAATGATAGTTGTCTCTTGGAATTGCAGATTTTTGGGGAGTTGAGTCAAAGTGGAAGCTATTAAAAATATTATCAAATTAGAAAGACTAGACATTTTGATAATCCAAGAGACAAAAATGGCAGAAGATGAGGTAATGGCCCTCTCGTCTTTTTTGGAAAAAATATCGGAAATCCATAACGTCCAAAGGCGCATGAGGAGGAATTGTAACCTTTTGTAATTTGGAAAAATACACAATAAAATCAGCAAAGGAAACCAATCATTGGCTTATGACAAAGCTACAATGCAAAGACAAGAAAGAGTCAATATTTATTTGTAATGTTTATGGATCAACACATTACAAGGAGAAGATGGTATTTTGGGAAGCTTTTAACTTGTTGAGCGAAGAATTGTAGGGAAAAGACTCTATTATACATGGGGAATTCAACACTAGCAAATCGTATGTGGAGAGGATGGGATGCTCAATCGTTAGGGACCCCTTTGGAGAGAAAATGGAAGACCTGATGGAAAATTTGGATCTGTTGGACCCCCCCATTAAGAATGAGAAATATAATTGGAGTAACAAAAGGATAGGCCTTTGATATATTGCTGCAAGATTAGATAGGTTTTTGATAAGATCCTCCCTCCTGCAAAGGGATTTGCTGTCAGGGTGAATCCACGGACCTGGGTAACACTTTTTGGCAAGCGCATTTCGGCAAAAACAAAAAAACGCACCTCGGTCGAGGGCTTGTTAAGCCCTCGACCGAGGTCTTAATATCTTGACCGAGGTTTTATCAAGCCCTCGACCGAGGTATTGCGGGCTTTACAAACCCTCGGTCGAGGTATTTAAATACCTCGACCGAGGTATTTAGATACCTCGGTCGAGGGCTTAAAAAAATAGGCTTAGCCCTCATTCAAACAAATGGAAAATTTACTGTGCCTTGCAGAGGTGTAAACCCTGCCATTCCTAGCACATAACTGAGTGGAGTTGATACCGATAGATTCACCAACGAATCTTCTATCCATTGACGTATCATACACGCATTTTGGCATTCATATGATATTTATTTTTTAATTACTTCTAAAACTTATACTTAGAAAACCACACTGCAACTTCGAAGCAGCTCAAAGAAAAATCCACAGAGTTAAAAATACACAGCCAAAAAATTCTTAAAAATGCACACATCACATATCGACGTGTCCTCTTCAAAAGGGTATCTTTGGTTTTTCAATTTTTGAAAAAATATAAAAAATTCCTTTACGTGGACAAATATGTGTTTAAAACGATGCTGAAATCGAATGTGGTCACTTTCGAAAAATAATAAATAATTACATAATGCGAAAAAAATTAACAAAAAAATATGCACATCACACTGCATTTTATGTAGATCATGCTCATATATTTATTTATTTTAAATTATTAATGCAAGATTGAATTACTCTACGTGGACACGAGCCACTTATTAGCTTCTTCAAATTTTTAAGGTCACACAGTTCATTAAATGCAAAAATTCACACATTAAATGACATCAGAATATTTAAAAAAAAATATCACTATGAAGCCAACATAATATTCTACAATTTGTTTTCTTACTGCAAGTCAAAATTCACATGGCATATATGCATTTTGAGGGCTTCTATCTAGCACATGAGTAAAAAATCAGGTTTTCATCGCCAAATTTGGCCAAAAAGTGTTACCCATCTTCATGGAATCACCCGTCAGTCTCTCTTGTTCTTCCTTCAAAAATTTCAGATCATAAACCCATATATTTATCTTTATCTCCTTTTAAAAATTTGGGTCCTATCCCATTCCGTTTTAATCCTATCTAGTTGCAGTATGCAAAAGTTCTAGAAATAATTCAAAAGGCTTGGAATTCTAACATCTTTGGCTGCCCTAGCTATATATAGAAACCAAAGCTAAGAGTAGTATGTCTCACTCTCAAGAATTGGGCTAAATTTCCTTTTAAAGGGACTTCTTTCCACAAGAAATGAATTCAATACGATCTCACAACTCTCCAAAAACAATGGAAGATGAAGAAGTGACTTTGTTCTCCCTGAACCAAGAAAAAAAGATGAATATGAAGATTTTAATGTAAACAAGGTAGGAGGAGGAAGAGTGGAGGATGAAGTCCAGGAAAATTTGGCTAAAATGGGGAGACAATAATATTGGTTATTTCCACAAACAAACTAAATCCATACTAAGTTTTAATATCATCAGAGATGAAAGATAGCGATGGAAAAAAAATTGAGGGGCATGAAGCCATCAAGAGGCATATCTTTCAACACTTAAGTAAAATCTACACCGATAGTGAAAAGAAGGATCCCATCTCCCAGGATAATCTTTTCTTTGTTATACCTCCTATAATATTTGACTCTAAAAATGAGGAATTAGTGAAGCCAATATCAGAACATGAGATTAGTGAAGCAATCTGGGCCCTGCATCTAGACAAGGATCTGGGACCCGATGGGTTCACTGTCAACTTATATCAGGATGTGTGGGACATCAACAAGGAAGTTCTGAGAAGGATGCTCAACTGGATAAGGAAAAAAGACAAAATAGGCAGGGCCACCTACTCTTCATTCGTGGGTTTGATTCCGAAGGAAAAAAATCCTAACTCTGTGGACAGATTCATGCCAATGTCTCTATGCGACACTTCTTACAAAATTTATCAGTACTAGAATGAAAAATCTCATGAAGCATCTAATATCAGACTCTCAAGGACGATTTGTATCCCTGCGTAAAATATTAGACAATATCATTATTGTCCAAGAAGCCATTCATTCCATCCTAGAAAGAAATCAACAAGGTATCACAATAAAATTAGACATGGTTAAAGCATTTGATAGGATTAATCATTTATTTATTTTTGAAATTATGACCAGGTTTGACTTTTTGAAGTGGTTCATTAGATGGACCAAACCTTGCATTAGTAGTCCTTGGATTTCTCCTTTAATAAATGGTAAGTTATCTGATTCCTTTCAAGCTTCTTGGGGTCTCAAGCAAAGATGCGCCTTGTCCCCTTTCCTCTTTTTGTTAGTTGTTGATTAATTGAGTATAAAGCTTCAATCCTTACAAGAAAATGGGAAATTAAAAGGCCTAAAGAGCACCAGTTGAATCAAACCCACTACTCATGCCCAGTTTGTAGATGACACAATTATGCTTGGGAAGGATTCTCATGTGATTGCAGAGAGATTTAATGAAATGTTGTCCTCTTTCCTCAAAGTTTCAAACGGTAAGGTGAATTCTATAAAATCTAAGGTTTATGGTTGGAATTGTCCACACTATACGTTGGCAAGGATAACAAGGGTTCTAGGTTTCAAAGGAAAGCTAAATTGGAACTCTTTCAACTCCCTTGGGACCCCTATCTTCAAAGGAAAAAAAAATACAACATACTGGCAGGACATAGTCGACAAGATAATATAACAATCTCTTCTTGGGGTGTAAGGTAGCTCAACCCAGCGGGAAAGATCATCGTTATTAACTCTATTCTCTGAGCCTAAACAATTTATACATGCTTGATCTCTCTAGCTCCAAAAATAATAATGCAGGAAATTACAAAGGAGATTAGAAAATTCCTATGGCAAGGTGGTAAATCAAATGGGTCAAAAAAATTCCACCTTGTTAATTGGGATATTGTTTGCAGCCTGAAAAATCATGGAGGGGATTTTATAAGAGACCTGAGACTGATGAACCTTGCACTAGCAGTGGAAATCCTTTGGAGAATTATCTCTTGAGAGAAG
>LPNX010074758.1:41174-78674 GCA_001517045.1 Pseudotsuga menziesii | reverse complement strand
ATCATCATCATCATAATCATCTTCATCTTCATCATCATCATCATCATCTTCATCATCATCATCATCATCATCATCATCAACATCAACATCATCATCATCATCATCAACATCAACATCATCATCATCATCATCATCATCATCAAGATCATCATCATCATCATCATCATCATCATCAAGATCATCATCATCATCACCATCAACATCATGAACATCATCATCACCATCATCGTCATCATCTTCATCATCATCACCATCGTCACCATCCTCATCCTCTTCCTCCTCCTCATCATAAACATCATCATCATGATCATGATCATCATCATCACCATCAACATCATGAACATCATCATCACCATCGTCGTCATCATCATCATCATCATCATCACCATCGTCACCATCCTCATCCTCCTCCTCCTCATCATCATAAACATATTCATCATCATCATCATCATCATCATCATCATCATCATCATCATCACCATCATCACCATCCTCATCCTCATCATCACCATGATCATTGATCATCGATCATTATCATCAACATCGCCATGATCATCATCACCATCATCATCATCATCATCATCATCATCATCAACAACATCATCGTCACCATCCTCATCCTCATCATCATCATCATCATAAACATCATCATCATCATCATCATCATCATCATCATCATCATCATCATCACCATCCTCATCCTCATCATCACCATCCTCATCCTCATCATCACCATCATCATCACCATGATCATTGATCATCGATCATCATTATCAACATTGTCATGATCATCATGATCATCTTCATCATCTTCATCCTCATGATCATCTTTATCATCTTAATCTTCATCAACATCGCTAAGATCATCTTCATCCTCATCATGATCATCTTCATCCTCACCATCCTCACCCTATGTCAAACCTTACCACTAGCACCCCCTACCCTTTCTCTCTGGCGCACACACACAAATCCCTGTGTCAAACCTTACCACTAGCACCCCTTAACCTATCTCTCTGACACACACACACACACATTCGTATGTCTCCCATTACCAATAACACCCCCTAACCTATCTCTCTCACACACACATATCCTCATGTATCCCCTTATTACACACCCCTAGAGTTGTAAAACAATATAGTTAGGTTGAAGAAAGGGGGGATGTTAAGGCACAAAGACTAAGGGAGTGCTTGTTAATTCCCCCTAAACCTTGAATGATCCCTTAGCCATGCAACTACCTTCTTAAATGCTCCAAAATTCTATTAGAGTAAAACGCCCACGCGTTTTATGTATCCAAAACGCGCCCCCGTTTTTGTTAACAATAATGTGTGCGCGTTTATTCTTAGTAATAATGTGTGCATGTTTATTCTTAGTATAAACAATAGCAGTCCCTATTCGAGAAACATTCTAACACATTTCACATAGGTTTGATAGTTTGCGCGCAATTTCAAGTTACAGACAGTACGTGAACATTCTCTTCTTCACAATATTATCACACAAAATTGTTTTGTGAATCAAGCATCTCCACCACAAGTTTCTAAGTTTTGCTTGGAGCATGGTATACATTGAGGAGCAAGAAATAAAGAATGAATTGAGCAAGAAAGAATCCATTAATTGAGCAAGGAGCCACATAGAGCATCTCCACCTTTGTTTTTCTTGCAATTGAGGAGCTAGCAAAGGCAACATTAACTTGATCACTGTGGTGGAGTATGTAGACACAATTGAGCAAGAAAGAAACCAAGTTTGGAGAATTTCCCATTGAGGAGCACCATACAACATTTCTACCATTGTTTTTCTTGCAATTGAGGAGCTAGAAAAGGCAATGTATTCTTCCCAATCTCCCCCTTGGCTCAATAGTATGTAGACACAATTACTCAAGATATTTACCAAGCTTGGGGAATTTCCCATTGAGGAGCACCATAGAGCATCTCTACCATTGTTTTTCTTGGAATTGAGGAGCTAGCAAAGGCAACATTCTTCCCAATCTTCCCCCTATTTTGAGTATCTAGACATAATTGAGCAAGAAAGAAACCAAGCCCTAGGTAGTTTCCCATTGAGAAGCTAGAAAAGGAAACCATATATATATCATTGATCATTGTGGTCATGGGAAACTCACGCAATCGAGCAAGAAAATCAGTAAGGAAGCGGATACCCAATGAAATCCTTGAAGAAATTAGAGAGAAGAAAAGAAATGACATGACCAACAGAAGACGCTCTATGGACACTCAAGTGATTCTGATTGTTGAGGATGCCACAGTTCTTCCTACAAATCCACATCAAAAAAGACAAAAGCATTCGCTCGAGGGGTCTTCGGTCACCATATCAGTAGAAGAACAAGCACTGCATGGCACTGATCAAGGAGTAAAATGTAGGTGCACATCAAGGCCACCTGAAACCTTTGCAGATTTAATTGAATGTGGGTATACAAGTGACGAAGTCAGAGAGACATTGAATGCCGAAGGTATGCTCAAAGAAGACAATGTTGTTCATACCACTCAAGTGGATTTCCAATTGCCACTGTCCGACCGTCAAGAAGACATGGAAAAGCATGAAGCCCATGTTCAAATGCTAGACCGACCGGGTGATATGGTACAGGGTGCAATTCCAACCTCCCTACCTCCATTAGCAACTTCACACCGAAGAACTCCAAAACGTATACAAATCGATGAAAGTCTCATTGGATCGCTTGAAGGTACGCTGTCTAAACACAGTATTGCATATCAAGCTCAACAGATACTTGTCAACTATTTTGATTCTAAATGTGATGGAGATAAATGTAGATTATTTATATCTTTGTTAAAATCTAGGTCTATGACTGTTGTTAGGAAAGACTTAAGGATAAAGATGATAAATAGTTATGAACCAAGTTCTTATGTTGTCAGAAGTTTGGTAGATGCATTTAGTAATATTGGAAAGGGCTATATTGCATCTGCATGTTTTAATTTGTTGTAGTTATTTTATGATTTTGGTTGAATGGCCACCATGAAGGTTATTTGTTCTACCTATTTCATTGAAGCCATTTGTGTGTTTACATGTATGCTACACCCTTCTCCAAGTTTACCTAGATGTATCCATATTTAATATGCAATAAATTGGATCTTTGATCATGAATAAGGATGCTTAGCACAAATTTTGCATCTTTAACAATTATCTTTGTTTCCTCAAAACATTGAGAAATCAATTCGATAGCTAAGTAGTGAAATCAATTTGATGGCTACCAAATTTTTTTGGCAAAATAATTTTCTTTTTTGTTACAAATTTATGACAAAGTACCATATTTCTATAATTTATATAGCAATAGTTGTTACCAATTGCGGTGACATTGCCACCTCGTGGCTCTTGTTTTATAATATATGTAATTTATTTGTATAATATATTTGGTAACTTCTTTATTTAATGGTTGTTGGTTAGATTATTTGTCCAGTGGTCAACTATGGAAAAATAACATACGAAAGTGGGATATATAGCTTCTGCCAATTATAGAGGAGATTTTAATATCTTAGGACTTGTACCAGTCTTAGTCTGATCTTTTAAGACAATCCATGCCCATGAGGGTTTCACCAGTGTGTGGTAGATGTAGTGGAAATTAATTCTATTAAAGGTTCTTTGATAAACTATTTATATTTGCATATCTCAAATTTTTGCAATACCTTTATGTAATCTTTAAATATGATAGTATTCTTATAATCTTGAATATGACATTATTCGTATCGGACAAAACGATATTTTTTGCACAATCGTGTTGTATGAAGGTTTTTATAAGTTGAAATCTTTCCAAATTGCATGGTTATCAAATTTGAACATGAAAACGAACTAGGTGATTGTCAGCTCAGTTTTATAAAAAAAAATATTCTAATAGTACTACCTACATGTTTACATCGAATAGGACAATTATGAGACCATGGCATAAATTCCATAAAGTTATTTGGTATTTAATGCAATGAATTGAATTGATTTGATGACACAAAATAAGCAAAGCAGACGTGACCGATAAAATTTCCGTAGATATTACAAAACAATCCACTTCTTTGCTTTCGCGAAATTTCCAATCAAGAATCTAGATCATCTGTTTTGACATTGGCATCTACTTCAATGTTCTTAAATATCACTTACAATGTTAGCTAAGACATCTGCAACTTGGAGGTGAATTCATGGGTAAACGTTACCCTACAACTGCAATGACAACTAAGGTCTCTTTGATTATTATTGATAGCAATTATTAAACTGTCATCCAAATTGATAATACAATGACAGCTAAGGTCTCTTTGATTTTTTTGGTAGTCACTTATCTTTCCAGGCGTGGAGGCCAAGGTCTCGAGACTGGCTGTCTTCTGCGCTAAGCAACCTACTCATTTTTCCAGACTTGTATGAGTTTTCTAGTTTTGTCGCAACTATTTGCTGTTTGATTCTCAGATATCATGTTTGATTCTCATATATCATGTCTGTTGATTGTCTTTATTTTGTTTTAAACACAGCATCACCGAATTTGTCAACTAATCAAGTTCCGAGTTTGACACCATCGATGGGGAAATTGTCATCCAAAATATTGCAGAACAGTTTTGATAGCGGTTCTGTATTTGGTAATGTACCGTGTCTGTATTAGAAATCGAAAGAGCTACCTTTCAATAGGTGATTATATATCGTTGCTTCCAAATTAACTGCATTGCTCAGATTTTATTGACTTTATCTAATTCAATCATTCTGAGACAATTGTTGTTCTCATGCAGATGAGAATTTAGCCGCAAGGGAAAATTTCGAGCAAGTTTATTTTGATTATGCAGTTTTGAGAAATTCGACAGAGAACTTTGACAGAAACAACATGCTTGGCAAGGGAGGATTCAGTGAAGTTTATAAGGTATAATTTCCAAAATGAATTTGATGGGTATGTTCAGTTATATGGATTAATGTTAGCTGATCAAATGTAATGCGTCTGATAAACAGGGAAGACTGCCTAATGGGACAGACATTGCTGTTAAGAAATTGAATGAAAGCACCACTCTCCAACTTTTATTTAAAACAAGCAAACATAGAACACCATCGATGGCATCCAAGCAACAAAATTTGACATCAATGGCGGCCTCATTGAAGCCAACATGGGCATAGAATTTCTCTGCAGCTTCAATGTATCATATATTATATTTATCCCACTTTGACATATATAAAAAATAAAACACGGGCACACTCTCTTCAACAACCAATACCATGCAACAATACCCTGTCGAGGAGATATCTATAATTAAGAATTCAATCCTTCTCCCCATTATGAATACATCTTTCTTCATCGGCAGTTATTTTGTGGCATTTTACATGACATGGAGACTGGAAATTGTGGCACTTCCTTTCGTCTTCTTGCTGATCATTCTTCCAGGGATATTTTGTGGGCGGACTTTGTTGGTGACTTCTAGTAAGTGGAATGAGCCCATAACATAGCCGGAAATATTGCACATCAAGCTCTTTCATTGATCAGTACGGTCTATTCCTTTGTTGTAGAGGAGAGGACAATGACCAATTTCTCGAATGTGCTTCATGGAATTGTGAAGCTTGGACTTAAAAAGGTCTTGTCAAAGGCATGGTGGTAGGAACAAGAGGAGTGTCCTTAAGTATCTGGGCGTTCAATGCTTGGTATGGAAGCACGTTGGTTATGTATCATGGTGCAAGTGGAGGATCAATTTTTGTGACTACTGTTTCTTTACTTATGGGTGGCGTGTAAGCTTTTTCCCTTTAGAATTTTCTCTATTTTTATTAATTGGTTATTGAAAGGCAATTTACCAAGAAAATTTCTGGAATGATTGATCTATTTGTCATTTCCAGACGTCTAGCTAGCGCGCTTCCTAATATCAGATACATTTCTGAATCACGTGTTGCTGGTATCTACAATATTCTATAATATAAAAAACTAGTTCTACAATATTCTTCTTCTATATAATATCAGTTCTGAACTTTTATCAGAACATACCATTAGGTATCTGTCCTTATAAAAATCTAAAACTATACTTCCTTATCAATGTATCTTTATTTAGAAGGGAACATGGTTCCAAGTCGAATAGATTTCACTGTTTACTTTACAAGCCTATATCGTTGCAGACAATTATTTATTTATTTTAACAATTAGCTTCCAAATAGATGAATGCTAGCAGAGAAGGCTAAGAATAGAAAACTGTTAACCATGCCAACAACTTTTTAATTTTGAAATATCAACTTTAGGCAGTTTCTCATTTGATCATAATCGAATTGTTCATAGTGCGGTGGAGATGGTGATGCTGGTCGGGGCGATTTGATCGATTCTCTACTCTTAATCCAATTAAGAGCATGGTGCATGGAGATGAACTTTATCGTATTGGGAAACCGTGTCATATTATTGCCTTAAAAATATACAAACATCCTATATATATATATCCTCAATAAGATACTTTTTAGCAAACGGAGTATCTATAACTTTTTAGGAGGTCACAAGTTTAAATCCAGAGGGGGTAGTGTATGTACACCTCTGTAGACTTTATCAGTTAAATCACTACGCAGAGGGGTCCCTTGTCCCACAAACAAGGGAGTCTCATACACCAAAATTGATGTTTGGCTTGGTGGTGACCTTAAAAATAGATTATTATTATTATTATTATTTGCCCTCAACATTGTTTAATCTAATCTTGCGAAACGTCTATAGGTGGAATGATTATATATAGATCGATAAATAAAAGATTGAGTGGTTTCATGATGTTTCATCTAGATATTTAGAGTTTCATATTTATATTTTGACTTAGTTTAACCCACTAACATTAAAAACGGATTTTTATATTAAACCTAAATTGTAAAAAATATAATTTAAATTTAATTAAAAAATAAATTTAAAATATTAAAAGGGTTAAGAAAAAATGAAAGTCATCTCTTTCAATAAGGATAGCTAGTTAGGTGTTTTTCAGGATAATTTAAAGATGTGCTGTGGTGTTACACGGTTACTGTGTTTTCTAATTTCTCCATTTACTATTGATTATACTTGGTGATAATGACTCGTTTATATGCGGAGGTGTGAAAGAGATGGTGCACTGGGCATCTTTTAACATCAGAAAGTGTGAGAACAGTGAGATACTGAAGGTTGATTTTCAAGTGTGATCCATGAAAATCTCTTCATTACTGTTGGCCATATCCTTCACCTGGACCATGGCAACCGAAGATAAGTAATTTTTTTGTGTGGGAAATATTCATTTTAGGATTGATGTCTCTTATATTAATTGAATCTAAAACTTGATCTACTTGGTAAGAGAAGCTAGGTTTTATTTGCTCATTGGAGCAGCTGATCCAGCGGCTGAATGTGGGCAGGGGGATGCTCCTCCTGTGCATTGTATCACTTACAATCCATTTCTTCTATGGGATCTATAGGTTGCAAAGAATATGAACATCCCTCATGCTATGTTCTAATTTTCTCCATCTATTATCACTTTAATAATGGCACGACGGTGAGATTTCTTCATCTTTTTAATTTACAGTACTATTGTTGGCTGGATGATGCCAGAGAGCCTGAACATTGCAATTCTAGGCCTTCCTGAATTGAAGTTGGGGAATTTACCTTCGAGGATATCACCGAACTGATCCTTTAGTTGATTATGATGATGGTTGGTAAGTATTAAGGAACAAATTAAGGGGAGGTGAGTTACTTTACTCTCTTTTTTTCCTGCTACATACTTCTTTCCTTTTAGGGTTTACTAGTAAATTTTCAGCATTCAAATCCTTCAGAGGACTCAAAGGCTGCGACATCAATTATTTATTGCTCATATTTTCTCCTTTGAGTTATCATTATGTAATAGACATAACACGGAAATAGAAAAGGAAAGGAAGAACAGATGTTTGACAAAATAAGGACGGAAGAGGACGAAATGAATAGCTTGCCTTTCAGTACAAGAATATGTGACTTCCTTGATTTCAGTGTTGTGCAAATGTAAAGAATTCTACGTTTAACTTTAGTGGGAATTGCCTATGCTCTAATTAAAATTCCGTGTTTTTTTCATGACCGTTTCCCTCAATGGAAATGGACATTCGTATAGTAATGTATATGTTAACATGAACTAATGGGAATGACAATTGGATTACCATAGTGGTTGTTTCCAATGAAGATCAGGGGATTCGAAACCCCGCTCTCAGAGAGGGACTGCGCTGCTGCTTTTGGTATGAAGAAGAAATTAAAGACAATCTTCGCAGGTGTTTCCGGTTAAATGAGTTAATTTTGTAAACCTATTTTAGCATTGCCAAGATTTTTGAGCTTGAATGTGGATATATATATATATATATATATATATATATATATATATATAGAGAGAGAGAGAGAGAGAGAGAGAGAGAGAGAGAGAGAGAGACGAATGCTTTTTTCACTAAATAATGGATATTATTGTCTTCGCAGCATTCTTCATACGAGAGTGAGCAATAGAATTGATCTATACAGAACCATTCGACAAGGTAAATATAAGCAGTACACTAATGTATATAATATTCTCCTTGTGTGTTATTTCTATGCTAAGGTATTGAAAGCATGATAATTGTGCCTACGGGTGCTGATAACATGCACAACACTGCCGATAGTTTAAAAATTGTTGCTTTAAAATTCTGGCAGTTTTAAAATTGATGCCGCTAATATATCAATGTACAAATCCACAGATTCTGGCCTCTTTAAAAGTGATGCCGCTAATATATCAATGTACAAATCCACTTGATACAATGGGTGATTCCAAGTTTTCATTATCATCATTACTGAATGTACAAATCCACTTGATACAATGGGTGATTCCAAGTGCCTCATAAACCTAGTTAAGAGGATTGAAATATATACATACATATCTCTCCTCTTTTACCAAAATAATAATTAAACCATTCATTTTCAAAAACTACATACAAATAGCTCCTCCCCATAGAAAGTGGTAATGTCAGGAATAGGTCTTATGTTAACAGTTTTAGATAGTCCTTCGAAGCATCCAACACACTTTTTTTTCCATTTCCCATCATTTGAGGCCGAAATTGCAACTTTCTTGTCATGGAAACCCAATATGATGGATTACAATTCATTTATCTTTGATTGGATATGCTCTCTGACTTTTGAGAACTCAAACGACAATCTCAACTCAATAAAATTTGATGAGAAGATGGCCACACTTTACCTTCCAAAAGTAAAGTTAGACAGAAACACAGAGGTGATCCTTAGAAATATGGTGGCATTCGAAGCTTTGATTGCGCCAGGTGTGATGGTTTTTACATGATATACCAGTTTAATGAACGGAATGATCGACGCCGAAGAGGATGTGAAATTGTTGAGACAAAGTGGAATTATTTGCAACCACCTAGAAAGCGATGGAGAAGTTTCTAGCCTGTGGAACAGCATGGGTAAGTGCATTAAGCTCACAAAGGTTCGATATCTTGACAATGTTATAAAGGATGTGAACGGATACTATAATAGAAAATGGAATGTTGCCGTGGTGGAATTCGTGAATGAACATATATTCGGGTCATGGCAATTCCTATCTCTGATAGCTGCAACGATACTTTTGGCCTTCACTTGCTTGCAGGCTTTCTCCTCTGTGTATGATTGTAAGAAGTGGGTAGGAAATCTGAAAAAATAAAGATACGCGCCAGAATATTGTCGTTGGTACAAGTATGCTTATCACGCTGAAACATGCACAGCAATCCAGTCCACATCTTCCAAAAACTAATGGTATCTAGGATTCTCGTTTATTCATTCTGTATGTTGCGCTTAGATATGCGTATATCAGCGGCATTCTAGCCCCATTTGATTGAGAACACTATGTACAGTATTTGGTTTATTTAAGTTTCTGGTTTGTTATATGAATATAAAACAAACGAATAGAATGTACATAAACATATAAAGTGAATTGGCAGTGATTCGGTTGATAGTCCAAACCGGAAAAGAAAAAACTTCCTCAGATCAAACGAGGATACAATTAACGCTACCAAATTTTATTTGACAATTAGGATTGATGCAACTCTGTCCATAAATGTTTGGCAAGTTTTATATGTTATATATTGCCTTTATGAGTTTCATTGCTTTATTGATATTGCCTTGATTCATTGCTTAATTGATATTGTCTTGATGAGATTCATTGCTTTATTGATAGTTAAATTATTCATAAAAATATCATGTACCTTCATTGGATCTGAGGATACAATTAACATTACCATAATTTATTTGACACTCAGATCTGAGGATACGATTAACATTACCAGATTTTATTTGACACTCAGTATTGATGTACCTCTATTCATAAATGTTTGGCTTGCTTTATTGATAGTTTAATTATTCATAAAAATATCATGTACCTTCATTGGATTTGAGGATACAATTAACATTACCAGATTTTATTTGACATTCAGCATTGATGTACCTTTATTCATAAATGTTTGACAGGTTTTATACGTTATATATTGCTTTGATGAGATTCATTGCTTTATTGATAGCTAAATTATTCATGAGAATATGATGTACCTTTGTCCATAAACATTTAGCAAGTTCCAATATCATACATTTGATTTGAGGATACAATTAACACTACCAGATTTTATTTGACATTTAGCATTGATGTACCTCTATCTATAAATGTTTGGCACCTTTTATACATTATATATTGCCCTTATGAGATTCATTGTTTTATTGATGGCTGAATTATTCATGAGAATATGATGTACCTTTGTCCATAAACACTTAACAAGTTCTAAATATCATACATTGGATCTGATGATAAAATTAACATTACCAGATTTTATTTTACATGCAGCATTAATGTACCTATAGGCTCTGTCCCTAAATGTTTGCCAAGTTTTATACGTTATATATTGCTTTGATGAGATTCATTGCTTTATTATGTCCTTGACAAGGGGATATATATGAATGGGTCAGGCAAATTATTTGGACTAATTTGTAGCAACTTTAATAAAAACATATAATTTTTGCTATAGTTTGTATCAAATTTTTTTGGGGAATTATTCTCAAAACTTGACAAACTGAATTTATGCTCTACCGATTCAATTAGATCATCAATGCTCTCTCCACATCGATCCATGGAGCTGATTATATTAAAATTTGTATTCATCACTTCATGATATGGTCCAGAATCATTTCTCACTACAGGCACTGTATTTATGCAACTTCATAAAGGAATTCATTAATCAATGCCAACATTCACACTTTTCAATTCTATTGGTTTTTTTCAGCTTTTAAGATGCCCTTAAATGCTTTTTTTTTTAAATCTTTTTTCTTGTTGTTGTGTGGGCTAAGAGTCAACAATTGTAACAATTTGTTGGAATTTAAGAAAAAGTGGGAATTTAAAGACAGTTGATTTACAAAGGATCACAGATATACTCGACAAGACCGCAATTTTATTGAGCGAAGCTAAACTCAAATCTCATACAGGAAAACCATTATATCTTTATGGATAGATTATGCAGTTGGAAAATTATTGGGAAGTGGTTATATTTATAGGTATTGCCATTAAATAAATGCACTACCTAGAGTTATTAAGAATTATTATTGATTTTTTTAAATATATTTATTGTCTTGATTTTATGCGAATTTTTTTTAAAAAAATGTAGATTTATTTTGATGTTAAACTTAATATATTATTTAAATTATTTAAATTTTTATGTACATTAAGTGTGTTTATTTTTATTTTTTATATTTGGGACAATTTAATATTTTATATATTTTATTTATAATTTATAGGTGATCCAAAATTCTTAATGGACCTATGGAATGGAAAATGTCATATTTTGAATATGACACTTCCTATAATGAACACAAATTTTACCTGGAAAGATCCTATATGGAGTGGTGTCCTCACTCATTGCATTTCTTTTTCCTTTCTACCCTTCCTTTCGAGGATAAGTTACTTTTCAAGCCCAAATGTGCAACTCCGAGAGAGAGGTGGGTACACTTTTAGAAGGAGAAGTTGGTTTCCTACTCTGATACTGAAGGAATTAACTTAACCACCCAACAAGAATCAACAATTTATCATCTAGCCAATAAAAAATGGTGCATCCCCACTCTGTATTTAGGCTTATCTTTATGCCCTTCATGGCCTATTTGAGATGTAGTACTCGTTCTGGCAAAGCTGGTAAAGCTCATCCTCACTTTGGATCCATTGAAATAGAACTTGATTCTAGAGTCTTCTAAGTAGTCAAATCTCTACAATCATCAAAAGGATGCCTACCTAGGCGATAACAACAGTTATTCTATTTTTATTGAGTTTTAAGTAGGCTATAACAAAATTTAATCTATTTTTATTGAGTTTTAGTTTTTTGCATAGGCAATTGCAAACCACTAGCTATCACGAATGCAATGTCGAGGACATTGCCACCTCGTGGCTCTTGTATTATTCATTGGATTGTTAACTTATATTATTCATTGGATTGTTCATGGACTGATTTGATGTCACTCTTACTATTTTTGGACCACTAGGCGTACTTTTCGATGCTATGGTTATTTATGGCAGTTCTTTTGAGCACAAGCTTTTTGAGGTTATATTATTATGATTATGATTTCCAGTATCATGTTTAGGTTAGATAGGATTTATTTTTGAGTGTATAATTTATTAGTTTATTACATAATCATTTTTATTATATGGAGTTACAAGGTTTGAGAGTGGGAAATAGGGTTATTAGTTTATTACATGATTATTTTTTATTATATGGAGTTAAAATGTTTGAGGGTGGGACATAAAGTTATTAGTTCATTACATAATCATTTCCTATTATATGGAGTTAGAAGGTTTGAGGGTGGGACATAAAGTTATTAGTTCATTACATGATCATTTTCTATTATATGGAGTTACAAGGTTTGGGGGTGGGACATAAGGTTATGTGATGGGAGTCATATGGAGGTTTAAAAGGGGAGTCATAAGATGTTTGTACAAGCCATGGGATTCATGTCAGTGTAGACTTGAAATCAACTTGGTTAAGAGATTGGACCTCCTCTTTTCTTATCATGTTTTATATTATTATTTTTAGCCTTAAGGAACTTTATTTGAAAAGTGAATTTGCTTTCTAATGTCCTATGTCACTTTACTACTATATCATTTTTTATTTCTAATTTTGACTTGATTTAACATGGATTCCTACTTTTCTTAATGATATTAATGATATTGGGTATGGAAATACCTCACCTCTTGGTGATATTTTAATTCAATCTTTGGTTAGTAAAACATATGGTTTTGGGTTTTCAGTTGATAGTAACATATCATATATATTTGTGAGAAAAAAATGATTCCTAAGCTTAGAATTTTTTTCTCTTCAATTTATTATTGATGATAAAATTTTGTTGTGAGAACAATGACAATATGACAAGTGAGAAACCTTATACAAATTGCACCATCACAACCATGAAATTGCAGCCAAGAAATAACTGCAACAAAGATCCACAACAAGAAATCCAAGATGATTTAGACAAAGTAGGACAACCTTCTTATAGAATGAACATACAACATTACATGATATCTTCAAATCTAATTTCATTACAAGATCAAGAGAGCCATAACATGCCATACTTAATCTTACTTTTTAGCTAAAATTGTCCTCAAACATGGAGTGAACTATCCTAACCAGAAAATTATAGAAGCAAGCTTCTGCAATTATCTAAGGTTACATCAAGAGTTAGGGAGGGTTTCATCTCAACCCTCACATATTCATATTAAATCAAGGATACCCTTCTCCAGATATTATTTTAGTAGAAAAAAACAATGGAAATCCTTTCAAAATCCCTAATCATCCACGAAAAAGAAAACAAAGAGAATGAGAACCTCACGTTGAACTTGTCTCTTAAAATATTTCTCACCAAATATCCTCAGTTAAAGCTTGGATGGGAACTTCCCACATATCCAACCTTTACTTTTGCAAATTAATATTAAATATGTTTATATCCTTCATGTCAAACCCTAATTCATAAAATAATAATAACTGGGATCTAGAATCCCTAGACATAGGGTGCTTCTGTTTAGTGTGCTTTTAGGGATTGATTAAATCACAAGGTAACATGTGTCACCTTTCCCTTTGTTGTGGAAGCTCCACATATGTGACTTATGCCTTGATCAATGTGTAGTGCCTCATAAAATCCCCGTCGAACATGCTTGAATTGTCCCCTTTAGAAGGGAATCCCTCCTTTAGGCGCTAGATCGATTATTTAATCAATAACTATTGTTCTTTTATTATCCTGATTTAAGCCATAGCCATTTTTTATTGTCATCAAGCCATAAACCATCCCGTCGACATCTACTGAAGAAGGGTGTTCATATTCTATGGTTCCCTTGATGTCTATATCATCCATTGATGTGGTACTGGAAAAGTTTCCATCAATCCATCAATGATCCTCCACGCATTTGTTCTTTCCTAGGATGATGATAAGTGCTCAAGCAAGATAGAATAAGCTGCATGGCCTCCAAGGGTGCCTCATGTACTCTGTAACTAACACAAATATTCAAGGATCCCCTGTTGTGCTGGTGAGATAAGAAAGGCCCATGAAAATAAAAAATGGAGCATGCATTTAAAAGGGTAACAATCGAGAACAAACCTAATCAAATAGAACATTCCATCTGGCATTTGGATTGAACAAGGGTTTTATTCTAAATCATTTTTGTTATGAGAGATACAGAAAATCTAAATCAACATAATATTTGGTATGTAAGCATAGAAATGTTGTGGTATTCACCATTGTGTAGAGTTGCATGCAAAGATACTAGTTCTTTTTCAAAACAATTTTAGAATTTATGAAGGACAAGGTCAGGTTGATTTTATGCCTTAAGAAGTTTCTTAATCTTGATGGCATATATGTGTATATCCTTGAGTTCAAAATATTTTATTACTATTGGTAGATTATTACCATATAATCTAAGGTGATTTTAACTCAATTATTGATTAAGTTATCTAGTGAACTCCTCAGCTTCTGCTAATGTGTTGGACAAGTGCAAAGTACAATCCAAAGCAAACCAAAAAGATGAAGACTTGAATATCTAAAACCTTTTATTATCCAAATCAATTGATCAATATCATTTGTAGTTCTTGTGTGTTTTTATGCATATGATTTTTTTAGACTCTATTGTTTGATGTGAGTGATGAATTTACAATTTTCCTTTATTTCTTTTACCAACAAAGTCTTACTTTATAGTGAGTTTATACTACAATTTCATGGTTAAACTGCTGACCAAAATCAAATTATGTAGGGATATACTAGTGAAACTTGATAATTCCTATTTATGTTCTGGTATGCATAGCGTGATTAGGATCTCATCCTAAAATCATTGTAAGAGAAACCACTTTAAACTACCATGTTTACAGATGATTGGATTTGTTTCATCTTTGTAACCAATGTTCTTTCAGGTCTTTTCTAATGTATGAGGCTTGTACATTTTTGCATAAAAACTTACGGAAGATAGGTGGTTGGATTTAAATATGTTATAATCCTACAACTCGAGCCGCAATACAATCAAAAACACTGAAATTTTGTTTTCATGAATGCTTTCTATGTCTATAATTTCTTTTCTTTGTGTATATCATTTTTGTGTACTGTTTCAGGAAATTGGAATTACAAGTCACTACTATTGAAAAGCTAAAGTTTTCATTTTTTTTCTTTTTGCATGAAGGGATGATGATCTTAACTTGGACCTAGAGGACATAATGGTAATGGAAGCTATTTGGATCTCTATCTAGGTATGATATATTAATTTTTTGCATGCGTATAGATAAATATCTGCATATGTGCTCTAGATGAAGCAATTATATCCTTTTAGGAAAACAAACGTACATATTACAAAGATATCAGTGGAATGAGGTGATAGTGGGTACTATCACCTCCAAAAGTTGCAAGATCAGGGTAGGTGAGAAACTCAACCAAAAAAATACTTGATTAAGTGGCCCCTTCTTTATTTAAGTTGTAGATGGAATTGTATGATATAGGAAATCCATTTTGAGACAATCATCAATAGCTTGTTTGATGTTTTCTATGTCTATATTTTCTTTTCTTTGTGTATATCATTTTTTTCTGCTGTTTCAGGAAATTAGAATTACAAGTCACTACTATTGAAAAGCTAAAGTTTTCATTTTTTTTTCTTTTTGCATTAAGGGATGATGATTTTGACTTGGAACTAGACGACATAATGGTTATGGAAGCTATTTGGATATCTATCAAGGTATGGAACTGTACAATCCAAAGCAAACCAAAAATATGAAGACTTGAATATCTAAAACCTTTTATCATCTAAATCAATTGATCAATATCATTTGTGGTTCTTCTGTGTTGTTATGCATATGATTTTGTTAAACTCTATTGTTTGATGTGAGTGATGAATTTTCAATTTGGTTTTATTTCTTTTACCGAAAAATACTTATTTTACAGTGACTTTATACTACCATTTCATGGTCAAACTGCTGACCAAAATCAAAATTATATAGGGATATACTAGTGAAACTTGATAATTCCTAATTATGTTCTGGTATGCATAGCATGATTAAGATCTCATCCTAAAATCATTGTGAGAGAAACCACTTTAAACTTACAAGTTTATGGATGATTGGATTTGTTTCATCTCTGTAACCAACATTCTTTCAGGGCTTTTCCACTGTATGAGGCTTGTCCATTTTTGCATAAAAACTTACTGAAGATAGGTGGTTGGATTTAAATATGTTATAATCCTACAACTCGAGCTTAATACAATAAAAAACACTGGAATTTTGTTTTCCTGAATGTTTTCTATGTCTATATTTTCTTTTCTTCGTGTATATCATTTTGTCTATTGTTTCAGGAAATTGGAATTACAAGTCACTACTATTGAAAAGCTAGAGTTTTCATTTTCTTTTTTGCATGAAGGGATGATGATTTTGACTTCCAGACCTAGAGGACATAATGATTATGGAAGCTATTTGGATCTCTATGCATGTATGATATATTAATTTTTTGCATGCGTATAGATAAATATATGCATATGTGCTCTAAATGAAGCAATTTTATCCTTTTAGGAAAAAAACGTACATATTACAAAGGTATCAGTGGAATGAGGTGATAGTGGGCATTATCACCTCCAAAAGTTGCAAGATCAGGGTAGGTGAGAAAATAAACCAAAATGATACTTGATTAAGTGACCCCTTCTTTTATTTGAGTTGTAGATGGAACTGTATGATATAGGGAACCCATTTTAGGTGACACTATTCCAGAAAAATAGATTGTGAACTGAGAGATATCAACGAATGGTAATTGTATGGAGCATAGTAAACATATAATATTGGGATTCACACATTATAATTTTAATGCTTATATACACGAATGATTCTAGAGGTATGTTTCCATTTATATCTATTATGTTTTGGTCTCTTTTACAATCAACATTCTTTAAACAGGTCATAGCGTTGTACTTTATGGTTTTATTGTTGAGGATTAGGATTTTATAGGAATGGGTGCAATCCTTCTTGATGGAGTTCTCCTAGGAAAAAATGATATGGTTGTAGTTGGATCACTTGTGAAACAAAATGATAGAATACCCTCTAGAGAGGTAACATATTTACTTCTACATCATAGGATGAAAGATACATTGAAATGGTATAACTTATGCTATTATTGCGCTAATTTTTTTATTCTAGGAGGTTACTGCAACTGTAAAAAGACTCAAATTGGCCTTGTACCCCAACCTAATGTAAAATGTTCCGAGGGATTCATATCTAGTTTCAAATTGTGCTAATGGAAAGGTTGTACTTAATACATTTTATTTTGTCTAAAGAATGGTTGGGGACTTTACATGCCCAAAACAAGGATGATTGGGAACAAAGGTCAAAGCATTTATGGCTTTCCTTGTCATTTCACCTATTATTCATTTACTGGCCAATAACATAATTAGTCAATAGTAGATTTTTTTGGCTCATAATAACAAATTAACCATGACTTATGATTTCCATCATAATTGCATAATTATCTGACAAAGTAGATTATGTGGTCAATACAAAATAAATCAAGGGCATGATTTAAGGATATAACAAATTACTAGATATCATGAGGAAATAATGCCTATTTGCATAGGATATTTGGGATTTTTTGCTAACAATAAAAAGGCCAAAGTGGAATTTTTTTTTTTAATAAGAGGGACCTTTTCTATTATTGTTGAAACTAAAGTCTTCTATTTGCGAGCTCTTGACTCCAAATACATGGAGTTAGGAAATGGTCCTGCAACCAGAAGAGAAAAAAGAACAAAATGGACCAAATAGTGTGACGCAAAAGCATGAGAGATTCCCATCCTCTACAATGAAGCACCCTTACATGACTACAAGCCGAAAACAGTGAATTAAAAGAAGACATAAAGATAAACATAGAGATAAACATCGGTAAGCATAATAGGACCCGAGGCAAGACAAAGGCCGCATGGTGGATTCTTCCTCATCTATGGCAGCATTGTTGGTTTCCCCAACCGCATTGTTGGATTCTTCATCCTTGATGTTCCTCTAGCCGAAAAAAGGAGGCTCAGCTAACTGCAACAGACTTCTCATATGAACCAGTTTGCTTTAAGCGTCCTCCTTGAAATTGCCAACAGTTATTCTTACCAATTCTGCAAAGCTCTCTCTCGCATTCATAGAGCGTGAGAGAATAAATTTTAGGCACCAATAATTAGGCATGACCACCTCATGCCAAAGATTCATCCTAAACTCCCCATAGATATACGTCTCTATCGTAGCATTCAAACATTGTATGTGCTCTAGCATCTCTTCGCTGAATAAGGTTTCACATTCCTCTTCTTCATTACCACCGCCCTGAGAAGCCATACTGAACAAATAACCTAAAACTCTGGTGGAATGGCGCCTCTAGCGCGAGCACTTCCTTTCTTTCCCTTTCGTGAGAGTACTCACCTGGGATTTACTCAAGCCTTCATGGTAGTGCTTCTCCCAAATATTCTACAAAATGTTGGGTGCTATGTTTTCTGTCTGCTCCTTGCTCAAATAGTTACTCGAATACCAACATAGTACTCCTCCAATGCAGAGCCACGTATGCATAGACATGGATGAGGGATGGCTTGAGGTATTTTCTTGAGTAAAAATAAAATGCGAAGAGCCATCAGGATCCATTGTGTAATGGAGGATCCAGACCATGATCATTCCCATGCAGGACCGTATGAACCTTCTGGTCTCTACGGGTTTTATCATCCTTACAATCCTTATGTAGATCTCCAATAATCTTAAGCATGCAGGAGGTCATGCACCTGCCCATCTTCATGTTCACTTGCCATCGCCTGAAATTATGAATATTATTTTGAAGAGTACAAATAAAAACACCATTTTTTTTTAATAAATTTAAATGGGGTCGTTGGTTTTCTGACATTTTCGGAGTACAATTTGTCGTTGGATATCTATCTAATCCAGCGACTATGTTACATTACTGACGCATTAGTTGTTGGTTATTCAACTGACAGGCAGTAAGAGTCGTCAGTTTTACGACATTTTAGGAGTGGCATTTGTCGTCCTATATCCATCAAATCTAACAACTATGCTACATTATTGACACCTTAAGTTCATCGATGATCTGACAGGTATTAAGGAGGTTCATTGGATTCCATAGTGGAGTGACTCACCGCATATTTGACACATATGAAGGATAGGTCTTCGATTGTTTGACGGACTTGGAGTTCCAGTTGACGTTGGTTTTTCGACAACAGGGTGTTGAAAATCGGACGAGTGTATTTCTTTGGGGGATTTGACGTGAAATTCCATCGATGTTTTAAAGGAAAGAAAATTGTCGAATTGCCGACATCAATATGTCAAAAATCAGACATTTAGGCCATCGGAATTTGTGGTCAAATTCACTTGTGATTTGTGTTATGATATTTTTTTTCAATATCTAATATTTATGTTGAATAGATTTTTATGTAATGTTAAGTAAAGTTAAATTTAGAAAGTGATTGTATACAAGATGGTTAATTAAGGTAGAGGAAAGTTAGCACAATGGATAAGAAATATTTCATTAGGACTTAGCTTTTTGTCAATGGATTATTTCAATTTGTTTAAATATGTTTAAGAAAAAATAATATATTTTTCCCATGAATCAACACTATTTATTTGTTGTAGTTTGTTCTTATCGAAAATCAAGTGTTTGTTAACATCTTATCTCAATAAATAAATTACAATGAAATTTACAGAAGTCCATCCACTAAAGGATTTCAATTTTACATTTTTATAGAATTTAATTTATTAAGATTGTAGAAAACACGATCTCTATGTGGCTATATTTGTATTTACATGATATAAAATAGGTAGATTGAAAAGTTCTCATGTGGAACATCTGCAAATTCTCTTATTTTCTGAGCATTGCACTGATTATTGGACTATCGGTCTTTTACATTCTTTGTTACATTGATCTCTTGACTTGATTTCCATTTAAGCATTTTTCCTTCTCCATTACTATTTTGTTGGTTCTTCCACTATCCAACTATACAAATTGATCATTCTCCCCTACAATCCCAATGGGATCATTATTAGCATTATGCTATTATTTTATTTAGCTTCTTGTTTGCTAATACTAAGATGCACTAGGGCTCTTATTTGTTACAACTTTATAATATGATATGAAGGGGGTGTTAAACAATACAATTTTAAGAGTCATTTTTCAATATTTAGTGAAATTAGGGATATTATTTAATATCCTATGAACGAACGTGCTATGGAACAAGTTTATTGAGTGAACCCCCCATGTGCATACAATGTCATATACATCATATAGGAAAAATCATAATCATAAAAAGAGACTTATAAAACAGATAAAAATACAAAAAATGTGCTTCCACGTGCAACCATATCATAATATCATAATTACTTTGGTCTCTCCAAACAAGTACAAAAACAGAAGCCCCACAGGATTTCTCATCCAATAATATATATAATACAAAAATTCCACACGCTCAATGCATTGGGGGGAATCACCACATGTTGTTAATATGAGTCTACATTATTTGACTTTGTATCCTCCTTAGTATCATCCTCATTTGACTTTGACTTTGTCCATAGCTACCTCACACCATTCTATATTATATTCCCACATTAATATTTGCATACCTTAGGTCCTTAAAAATATATTTACAACATTACTTACCTAGCCATAAGCTAGTAGGACCCTAGCATTGAGATCCCTAATAGAAATCCATACAAACATATCTGTACATAATATCAATAATAATTATTTCTTATAAAAAAAAGGTAATGGATTATTAATATGTCAACTAGAGTATTAAACCTTTTGATTATATTTTGTGTGCAGTTTAAATTTTTGTAGATATTTCCACCTGATAATGACTTGTGAAAATAAATTAATAGGACTCAGTAATAAAGTGGACAAACTCAACATTGGAAGTAAAGCTTTATATTGATCTAAATTCCAATAATTTAGGTCATTCTAAAATGGACCAAACCAAATGGGTAAAGTTCTACAGTCAAAGTTCTTATTTTAAATTTTTGTTAATATAACTACCTGATTATTCCCCATTTTCTCTAAATTCCAACTATTTAGGTCATTTAAAAACTGAGTAAACCAAATAACTAAAGTTCTATAGTAAAAGTTCTTATTTTAAATTTTTATTATTATTACTACCCTATTATTCAACCCTCATAACACTCATGGAATGAAGGATGATAAAATAAGCCATATATAAAACTGAATCTCAACATCCTAATGACCTCAACCACTCCCCAATAAGGTTATACTATAACCTCATGATGTCTTATAGTCAAAGTTCACCAATACAGTTATGCTACAACCCCATGATGTCTTATTGTCAAAGTTCTTATTTTATCACATTAATTTGTGAAAAAAAAACTTAAAATTTTTTGAATGGACATTTGTTTATCGATAACGAATTCTAAATAAAATAAAATTCCTTATTAATGCAGTGATGCATGTAACTTTAAGCATGGACAAGTCGAATTTATATTAAATGCATAAATATACTTAATAATAATGTTATCAATTACCACTAACCTAAGCATATTCCTATTTTAGGGTGGAAAAAAACTATATTCACATTTCTTCATCATGAAATTAGGTTACATGTCTTGTGATATACAAGTATAGGCATTATATATTTAAACACATTTCATTCTTCAACCAGCGTACGAACATGGAGAAGTTGTGAATATATGTGGATCAGTTTAAAGGGAAATCCATGGCGAAGCTGGGAAGTTGCTACTTCTTCTACCAACTTGTACGTGTTCGTTCAACGAGATGTAATGAAATATAATGCACAGAAAAATGTTTGGACTGCGGTGGCTTCTCTTCCGCGAGATATTCACTCGGGTGCTCGTGTTGTGCAGTGGCGTGACTCGCTTTTTGTAAGTGGATATGACACAGCGTCAATTATTTGCTTAACCCGTCAACAGGACAGTTGATTGAAGTTAACAGAGATGGTGGGGAAGACATAGTTCGATCTCCAGCAATAATATCCATAGAGATGGTGGAGATTTGAAGTTAATTATTTTATGAAGCAATAATATCCATTATACATGGCACCATTTAATGATGTTGCTGTAGGTAGAATGTTACTACTCCTACGAATGGTTGGATTTGATCTCATTCTCAATCTGCATCTGGTTTGGTATGGCTAGATTTGACCTAACTCTTAATTTTGTTTTGTATCTTTGTAGTAACTCTGTAACCGGTGGCTGTCAATTTGACTTGAGTGGTTTCACTATATTCTAATATTGTAGTATTACGTGGTCAAGGGCTCTAACTCTTGTTTTGTATCTTTGTAGTAACTTTGTAAGGAGTGGATATTATGTGGTTGTCAATTTGACTTGAGTGTTTTTATTATAATAAAGTTATATTTTTATATTAAGTTAATAATTAATATTATTAGTATAAATCTAATTCTGGGTTTTATCAAGCCCACAAAGAGATGAAATCTATCGAGTTGCAAACCTTTTATTAAGTATATTTTTATTATTAATATTTAATATTATTTATGATTCACATATAATATTTTTATTATTAATATTTAATAGTATTTATGGCCCGCATATAATATTTTTATTATTTTTTATTTTGTTAGGACGAACATTACAACATCTCCTTCATATTAGGTTGATTTTGTGGCTGACATTTATTTTGGGGGATAATTAATTTTTGTTTGTTTGTTTGTTTGTTTGTTAGGTTACAACATAATATCTACAAACGTTAACATTACAAGATCTCTCTCATACTGAGTTGTAGAGGATCTCTCTCATACTGAGTTGTAGAGCCCCTCTCGACCCAATAAAATGAATGTAAATTAAATATAGGCATTAGGTTAATATAATAAAATGATGGTTAATTAAACATGTATTAAGTTATAAAGTTTGTATTAGTTTCTTAATGATAAAGTAATAAGTTAGTAAAAGAGGTAATAACAAAGTTAATTACAAATGTTGTAAATATGTTGACTTTAATTGAGACTAGTTTGAGTTTTTCAACTTGTTTTGATTCACAATTTTTTGCAACTTTATTTTTCCAAGGATTGGGCTTTAAAGTTACCAATAATTTTATGTTACTCTCATATTTGTGAGACTATCATAAATTAAGTGACAGTGCCACATGCTTCACGCAATTACACCTCAATTATGGAATTAGTGTAGCTATCACATCCCCCTTTGTAATTCAAGTGGAGGAAACAACCTCATTGAATTTGAAAATCTCTAATTGTTTTCACATTATTTCATCTTAAAACCCATGACTTTTCCTACATTTTTGTTGAATTATGCCCCCATGGACTCAACCCATTTTCCTTTACTTTTATTTATTACATGGCCAAGGAAGTACATGGGTGGTACACAAGTCTACATCTTCATGGGTGAAATATGAATATGTAGGTTAGAGGCCACACATAATCCTCTCATGTGTGTTGTTTGTGGCATCGAGATGAACATTCTCATTCTAAGATTATCAAGATACCTTCCTTGTTGGTGAAGGTGTGGAATCCTCAATAAACGATTCCTTGCCTTCATTGAAGATGAATTTAATCAATCGCTTAAATTTCTAGGATTTAATGGTTATGAACTTGGTGGAGCAATAGATAAAAATATCTATCTTTTGTTGGCCCTAGGAAAAGGTAGACAGAACTTTGCTCGAAAAGATGAAGATTCTGGTCGCAAGACGAGTAAAGGTCGTGATAAAAGAAATAGTGACAAAGGAGGAGAAAAGCAAGTAGAAACGAGGAGTTTGACTTAATTTTGGAAATAAACTAGTTAGACTAATAGTTTTCTTTTGGGAATAAAGCATGATTGTAAATTGGGTCGATAGTGCCTATATTGAGATGTAATGGGATGTGTTAAACTAAAAACACAACCTGTCGACTAACAGTTGAGAGTAACTCGATGGTTATATCAAGAAGTGTAAAAGATATAAAGAATTGATCCAAGCTATGTGCGGACGAGTATGATTAACATATTCATAGACGAAAATTAAGACTAAGAAGAAGATATATAAGAAAATAAAGAGAGACCTAAGCGAGAGAGTGTGGGACGAGAAAAGAATACATGAATTGTAAAGAAGATCTAAAGAATAGTCTGTAGGCTGTGTGCGCAGACCAAAGGTGCTAAATCATTTCTCATGCCAGATGAAGAGCACCTTTGTGGTTTTTCCCATATGGGTTTCCACATTAAACCTTGTGTCTGTATGTCTTTAATATATGCGTTTATAATTAATGCATATATGTTGTCAATGAATTGATTTGAATGTGTTGAGCAGATTTGTTGTGAATGAATTTATCTATATATGTCACACATATAATGATATGATCGTATGGAATATTAGTTAATGTTTGTTGATGATTTATGTTACATAGCGTTATATATGTCAATGGATCAATAGGTTATCATCTTGAATGAATGTATGAAAACAGAAGTTTATTCCCTGGTTTCGATGGAATGACATGATAATACTGTAAGAAGGAAATACTCGACGTAATTGTAGAAACCTGGTTCTTGCAGTTCCCAATAGATATCTAGGGTGAGACTTCATCTGGATCGCAGGTGTTGCCGATGAAGTTCTTCTCTGTTGTGACGATATCTTGGGATTTTTTGACGAACATGAGATCTTAACCTGGGTTGACAGAAAAGAACACCAACAAATTGTTAGCTCCATAGTTTCACCTATATACTGAAGAAATTGACATGATTATTCACGATTGGCCTAAATAATGAAGAGTACGTGTCATAGAGGATAAAATCACTGTAAAAGTTGATTTGTGACAAGATGACCCATGAGAGAAGCAGAATGGAAATCAGGGATGAGATCCTCTAGCTAATGATATCCCACAAATCACTCTGGCTGACGGTAAAAATGAATCCAGTGCGACCTCAATAGATCCATAGTTAGGGGATAAAAGAAAACAATCTGATGACAAGAGTCATAAGAAGAGGAAGGCTGACATGTTCTCTGAAGCAATTTTTTTTTACTGGTATTAGATTTTTAATGGTTATACAGGATGTAAATATTTTATCATCATAACATCATAACCAAAAGAAAAGGATCACTGAAAGAAAGACAACCACAACAATAGAAAAGAACACAAATATTTATCCTGGGAAATCCTCATGGGCTAGAAAACCCAACAAAACTTCCTCTATATAGAATTTGACCAAGTACAATGGAAAACCTCGAAAAAAAGAATAGTTTCTCCTCTTCCACGGTATACTCTCTCTCTATCTCTCGCAATGCTTGAGTGTAAGGCATGTCTAAATGAGAGAGGCGCCTCACCTATTTATATTCATCAGGTGAGTGACTCAAATAACTAACTAGGTCGGACATATTTTGTAATTAGGGCCAACCAACTGAGGGAGACTTAAAATAAGATTTATAAAATATTTGTGTGGGTACCATTGCCCCAACTTACAACAGAGGGCTTACCTAATGAATTTTACATGACCAATTACATCAAGGACATCTCTGAATGAAGGAATAACATCTCTGAAGGAGAATACAATAAAAGTACAATAGAATATATTTCGAAGTTACAATATTTTAACAACTTTGTGAGGTAGATGAGAACCTCCGCAAATGATTCACAGAGTTGGAATCAAAGATGGCTCATAGTACACCTTCGTATGTACAAGAAGAGTGACGGAAGGAAGCAATTGAGGCTACGCAGAAAATGAGGAGGCAAAGGCACTTTGTGCCAAAGCATTAAAACATGTTTCTCATTCATGAGAAGCCCCGATAGACGACACATAGCTCTAACAGGTGATAAAGGAGTTGCATAATGTTGAAGCAGACTTTAATAAGTTGAAAAATGAATTGAAGAAGCTACCAATAGTGGAAAAGATGGCCAAGGCTTTCGATATGAAAATATTACAAAAACACATAGTGAGTTTGTGAACACAAAAAGAAGATAATAGATCGTTTCCTATATCTACAAGCGAAGCTAAAAAGGTTACAGGTATTATTCAACCTATTCATGCAAAGGTGCGACAAGATTTGGGTTCAATGGGAATGAAAACTTCAGAACATATTAGTTCCAAACTTGTGGAACAATTGAAGACAGTACAGGAAGAAGTGCAACAAGAAATAGAACAAGCTCTGAAAATATTTCAATATTTTCATAGCAAGGTTGCACTAACTGAAATTTTAGACTAATGTCGCTTGGAATAAGCCACAAGTGAGTGTTGGGGGTATGTTGGACCTAGGAAAAGTTAGACATAATTTTTCTCGGAAACATGAATATTTTGGTCACAAGACGAGTAAAGTCCGCAACTAAAAAAATACTGAAAAAAAGGGGAGAAAAGTGAGTTGATGAGGGGTTTGACTAAATTTTGGTAAAAATCTAGTTAGACTAATAGTTTGATTTTGGGAATAAATCATGATTGGGTTAATAGTGCTTATATTTAGATGTAATGGGATGTGTTAAATTAGAAAGACAACATGTCGAATGACAGTTGAGAGTCAGTTGATGGTTAAATCAAGAAGTGTAAAAGCTATAAAGAGTCAATCCAAGCTATGTGCGGACAACTACGATTAACATATTCATACACATCGATTAAGACTAACAAGAAGATATACGTGAAAAAAAGAGACCTAAACTAGAGAGCATGAGACTATAAATGAATACATGAATTGCAGAGAAATCTAAATGACAGTCTGCAGGTTGTGTGTGCATACCAAAGGTGCTAAACCATTTCTCATGCCATAGGAAGAGAACCTTTTTGGTTTTTCCCGTATGGGTTTCCACATTAAACCATGTTTCTTTACATCTTTAATATATGTGTTTATGTCGAATACATATCTGTCGTGAATGAGATAATTTGAATGTGTCGAGGAAATCTATTGTGAATGAAATTATCTATATATGTCACACATATAATGATATGATCGTATGAAATATTAGTTAATGTGTTTTAATTCTTTATGTTACATAATGTTATATATGTCGATGGATCAATACAATATCTTCTTGAATGAATGTATGAAAATAGAAGTTTATTCCCTAGTTTTAGTTGAATGATTTGATAATACAGTAAGAAGGAAATCCCTAACGTAATTGCAGAAAGCTCATTCTAGTAGTTCCTAATATATATCTTGGGTGAGACTTCATTTGTGTCGCAAGTGTTGTTGATGTATTTCTACTATGTTGGGCCGATATCTTGGGCTTTGTTGACGAACAATGGATTTGAACCTCGGTCGAGAGAAAATAAATCCAACACCTTTACCTTTTGAACTCCCTTGACAACTATTGGATATTGAGAAAATATAAGATGGTTGAAAAAAAATGTTATGAGATGAATCATCAAACATTGTGCAAATCGGGTAGGTGTGTGACCTCCTAACACTCCACACACAATCTACTAGATAAACATACCAACTACTTGATTATGAATGTTTAATAGTGTATGTCATCAAGCTATGAACAATCCAATATGGCAGATCATTGTTAGGATAGGTTAACTAGTTTTCACTTTCTCTATGCAAGTTTATCGCACCATTAATTTGTATCGCTTCCTAATATATATGGTTTTCATAAGGGTTTACAAGGATTGTGGTGTAGGTTTTTTTGTTATATTTGTAAGTTAGGAATATATTTGGATGTATATTATCATTGTATGATGTTGTACCCCCATCGAAGATGTGTTTCCCTCCTTTCAGGATGTCATTATTGTGTATGGTCCTTGAGGTACAACCTTCATTGTAATTCAGGGAAATAGTCCCCAGTATAATATAATGTAATATTCTTTCAAAGTCTCTCTAGGAGAATTCGTCCATGTTAGGGTTATAAGTTGACGTTGTCATGTTGGGAGGTCAGCCACTTGAAGGGTATAAATAGGGAGGCACCCTCCCTCATTTATACACACTCACACTCACTCAATTTTGCATGAGAGAGAGAGAGAGAGAGAGAGAGAGCTGTAGAAGACTTCTTGTTATTGGGTTTTTCCATCTTGTGATATTTTCTTAGTGATAGAACTATTTTGAGGAAGTTTGCGAGGTTTTCTCCTTAATGGTTTCCCTGGTAAAAATATTTGTCTTGTATATCTGCTTTATCTTCTGTATCTTGTTGTACTTGTTATTTTTCATATTAATATCATCGATCCAACCAGCAGCCGATAGTTTGACCTTCAACAGGTTCTCCTCGACATGTTCAACCAACAAGTTTGCATTCGACGGGTTTTCCCTCGACAGGTCTGCCTCGAATACAACATACCAACATGCTTTGCGATAGTTGAAATTATGATCATTATAACTTCTTGTAACTGAATGTAGCGTGTAGTCACCCAAATGTCTCAGCATCCTATATAATCATGTACATTATATAATATAGACATATTTTCTGATCATCATCTGATTCCTCTACCTTTCATGGAGAAGAAGTAATAAATTGGTTCGAATTATTGAATATTGTCTATGTGTATATTTTTTGTTGACCTAGTGTGTTTCATGCTTTGTTGATTCTTCTTATAATATTTCGTCATAAGAGAACTCATTAGAGGAAATTTGGGGTCTAAAATGGGCCTTATAAGAAAAAGCATCAACAATAAATTTTGTGAGTTGGAATGCAGGAACCAATAGAATTTCAATAAAATGAGCCAACCATAATGGTTGAATTGGCATATTTGTCATAAAAGAAAGTTGTATTCATAATGGGGAGAAGGATTGAATTCTTAATTATAGATATCTCCTCGACAGGGTATTCTTGCATGGTATTGGTTGCTGAAGAGAGTGTGCCCGTGTTATATTTTTTATATATGTCAAAGTGGGATAAATATAATATATGTAATTTTGAAGTTGTAGAGAAATTCTATGCCCATGTTGGCTTCAATGAGGCTACCATTGATGTCAAATTTTGCTACTTGGATGCCATCGATGGTGTTCTATGTTTGCTTGTTTTAAATAAAATTTGGAGAGTGGTGCTTTCATTCAATTTTTTAACAGCAATGTCTGTCCCATCAGGAAGTCTTTCCTGTTTATAAAACACATTACATTTGATCAGCTAACATTAATCCATATAACTGAACATACCCATCAAATTCATTTTGGAAATTATACCTTATAAAATTCACTGAATCCTTCCTTGCCAAGCATGTTGTTTCTGTCAAAGTTCTCTGTCTAATTTCTCAAAACTGCATAATCAAAATAAACCTGCTTGAAATTTTCCCTTGCGGCTAAATTCTCATCTACATGAGAACAACAATTGTCTCAGAATGATTGAATCAGATAAAGTCAATAAAATCTGAGCAATGCAGTTAATTTGGAAGCAACGATATATAATCACCTGTTGAAAGGTAGCTCTTTCGATTTCTAATACAAACACAATACATTACCAAACACAGAACCGCTATCAAAGTTGTTCCGCAATATTTTGGATGACGATTTCCCCATCGATGGTGTCAAACTTAGAACTTGATTAGTTTTCCAATTCAGTGATGCTGCGTTTAAAACAAAATCAAGACAATCAACAGACATGATATATGAGAATCAAACAACAAATAGTTGCGACAAAACTAGAAAACTCATACAATTCTGGAAAAACGAGTATGTTGCGTAGCGCAGAAGACAGTTGGCCTCGAGACCTTGGCCTCCACGCCTGGGAAGACAAGTGACTACCAAAAAAAATCAAAGAGACCTTAGCTGTAATTGTATTATCAATTTGGATGATAGTTTAATAATTGCTATCAATAAAAATCAAAGAGACCTTAGTTGTCATTGCAGTTGTAGGGTAGCGTTTACCCATGAATTCACCTCCAAGTTGTAGATGTCTTAGCTGACATTGTAAGTGATATTTAAGAACATTGAAGTAGATGTCAATGTCAAAACAGATGATCCAGATTCTTGATTGGAAATTTCGCGAAAGCAAAGAAGTGGATTGTTTTGTAATATCTACGGAAATTTTATTGGTCACGTCTACTCTGCTTATTTTGTGTCATCAATTCAAATCAATTCATTGCATTAAATACCAAATAACTTTATGGAATTTATGCCATGGTCTCAGAATTGTCCTATTCAATGTAAACATGTAGGTAGTACTATTAGAAGATTTTTTTTTATAAAACTGAAGTGACAATCACCTGGTTCGTTTTCATGTTCAAATTTGATAACCATGCAATTTGGAAAAAAATCAACTTATAAAAACCTTCATACAACACGGTTGCACAAAAAATATCGTTCTGTCCGGTAAGAATAATGTCATATTCAAGATTATAAGAATACTATCATATTTAAAGATTACAGAAAGGTATTGCAAACATTTGAGATATGCAAATATAAATAGTTTATCAAAGAACCTTTAATAGAGTTAATTTCCACTACATCTACCACATACTGGTGAAACCCTCATGGGCATGGATTGTCTTAAAAGATCAGACTAAGGCTGGTACAAGTCCCGAGATATTAAAATATTCTATGTAATTGGCAGAAGCTATATAGCCCACTTTCTTAACTAATCAAAATATCAACATTTATATGAATTTTTAAAAAAGAAAAAAAAACAAACAAAAAGAAATTGATTCATCAAAAATTTCAATTGATTCTTCACAATGTTAACATTCATTTCATATTACAATATATTTCTCTACTATTCATGAAACAATAAAGAAGGGTGAAGGGTGGGCACTTATAATATTAGAGAAATGCTAGAACCAGAGCTAAATTATTCATCATGCTATTGTATTTTATTATTTCGGAAGCCATTTCACCTTATTGGGCTTTGGGAGAAATGAAGATAAACGAATGATCTGGTGCCTTTTATGTTGCCTTGATAGCTTCTTCTGTTGCTGCCGCTGAAAAAATAGCACTGCTCTTCTTATCAACCATGCCGATCTCCTCCTATTCTGGGACAGATGGAGATCATTTGACATGGTATATGATAATAATTTATGATTAAGAGATGATGTAAGCAATTCCTTCTCTTTGTGGCCCGTTTCTTGCAAGTCATAAGCGTTGCAGTTCTGAGGATCTTTATCCACATGCAATTCATGAAGGAAGATTCTAATTGATGTGCTTAAATTTTGTTTATGATGTATTATAATAAATCATACATGATTCTATTACTTTTTCAATACCCCACTTTGTATATTCATTTAATCATCATTTTACACATGTTTGAACTTCACTATGCTTGTGGCAATCTGGTTCACTAGCCATTATAACACGACTTCTACTTCTCCCAAAGTCTTTGACAGAGAGCATTGTGATGTGTTACGAGTAACTAGGGCCAACGTCAAAAAGAGAAAATACACAGATAAACTCTTAAACTTTTATGTTAGAAACATGTGTAATATTAAAATATCAAATGAACAAGGTTAAATATTTTATAAATTTGTATTTTTTTATATTATTAGCGTAAAATAGTTAGGCGTTTTAGTTAAAATTGCAATTTCTCCTGCATGTATCATTGAAAGTTTTCTGTTTTTTTACCAAATTTCTTCAATATCTACTCCAGCATAAGCGACGATGTCAAATGCATTTTCTCCGTCAAAATTGAAAGTCTACTTGCTTGCTAGAATTCTATCCATGGACACGACACACGATAAAGATATTAGAGAATTTCCTGATAATCCGTCATCAATGTGTATCAAATAAGAAAAGACAGTAAATATTTTGGACTTGAAGATCTTGAAACTTTTGATTTCTGGTGCATTCCATTTGAAACAATCAGTGCATGAATGCTGCAATGCAGCTCGTTTCTCTAGAATTCTTGGTATAATAGAGTCATGTTATTCTATATGTTAGGATTATATGATGTAATAGAGTATAACGCAAGAACACAACAAGAGCTCACTATGAAATTGCGCCCAATGCATGTGGATAGAAGTAAATTGTAGTAAAATGAAGCACAAACCAGCCAGGCCACACAAGCCGTCAGCGCAAACCAACAGGGCATTGGGCGTTGAGAGTTGCATAAGAGAAGAAGGAAGGATTATGCATGAGAGAAAGCCTCCCCTTAGTAATAAAAAGAAGAAAGGTCCAAGAAACCGTAGTGTAAACCCCAATTCGACAGCCTTGTCGTCAAAGCAAGGCCGCACCTTAAACACATCTACACCAGTGATACCAATGTTTCCATACTTGACAGCTCTTCAATAAGCCACAAAGCCATGGGATGTAGATTTAAGCCAAGCTACCTAGGTCCATGTGAAATTTATCCAAAGTCTCTGAGTCTAGGGATGCTCGTGGTCCCAATGAAGACTCCGAATCTTATCAATGAAGACTCTGAATCTTATATCCTGGACGTTTCAGATGACGAGCTTGTCAATCCCCCAATCTGATTCTTGACTCCAAAGACGAAGTCTGTCAATCTACTAAAGTTGCTCGTCAATCCCCTAGGCCCGTTCTCAACTCCAAAGACGAAGTCTGTCAATATATTGAGGCAACATCAGATGGTTTTTCTGAAAGCACTGATATGAAATCCCCTGCTAAACAATTTTCAATATATCAGAGTACGACTTTGAAAGATATCAACCGTTTTCATATCAGTTTTCAATATATGAAGATGCCTAGGATGCCAGCCAGCTCAAAGATTATATCAATAGATTATGCAAAGATGTCTTAACCAACTTTCAATTTTAATAACTTGCAGAGAATAATGAATCATGAATTTTAACATATGGAATTGCTGGAAATAAACTGATCAATACAGAAATTCTCCAACAATAAGAGCTTGAGAGATAATGTACGACATCATCGTCCCAGATGTTAGAATGATGGTTGCTAATGCGTCTATGTGCATCATCAGCTGCAACGTCCCAGATGTTAGAATGATGGTTGCTAATGCGTCTCTGTGCATCATGAGCTGCAATAATGAAGCTCACATGATTGCATTGAGTTCATGGGCAATTCGATTCCTGACGTTTTTTGGGTTCAATTGTTGCTGCAATCCTGCACTCAACTGAGAAGGGGGAGGTGGTGGAGATAGACTGTTCTCCCATGATCCAGAGGAAGACTTTGTTTAAGCCCATGTAGCTTGCCACGTTACACTGAACTAGGTAACCACATTCCTCTTTCATGCAAGTCATTGATTGCAGAGTGCCATAGACTGCAACGGTTGTCAGTGTCACTGCAAATTGCTGGTTTTCCAGGGTGTCAGTGAGTGTAGTGTCAGTGTCAGAGGCTAAAATGAAAAGGTAATTCTACAATAAGATAGTGGATGAAAAAAACTTTATAAAAGTCGTTAATTTTTGTTTAAAACCATAGCATAAAATACAACAATTGCAAGGGCTACAGTTGTTTGTTATCATTATGGAATACTAAATGTGCCTGGGGATTGTTGCAGTTGATGGTTGACAGTGTAGTCGATGATTAGCATCCGGTGCATGTTTCTCCCTCCATCTGTAACTTTATCATGCAAATTACTACACCCTGCTTACGCAAGCTCACCGCCGGGTCTTGGGGCACAAAGTCCCATGCCTACATCACCTATATAAACCAATAAGAAGTAAGATAAATCAAGATTTAAATAATTTCCAAAAAAAATTGATACAAACTATAGCAAAAATTATATAGTTTATTAAAGTTGCTACAAATTAGTCCAAATAATCGGCTTGACCGGTTCATATATATCCCCTTGTCGAAGACATAACAAGCTTTTTATGCATTCATATGATTTAGGTTTACACTCTTATCATTATCATAAGCTTCGAGCTACATGGTGTCAAGATTTTACAGGTAAACGAGGTCCAACTCCCAAGGTCTTGGCATCTTAATGATGAAGTCAACTTTAGAAGGAAAATGTCACGATTATTAGTTACGTGGCGTCCACCCATGTAAATATGAAAGAGAATAATTGAAAAATACATTATTCTAAACAAACAAATATTTATGACTTGTTTGGCACCGATAAGTGAATAAAACAATACGATTTTAAGCTACGTGGCGCCCACCCATATAAATATGAAAGAGAATAATTGAAAATACATTATTCTAAACAAATATTTATGACTTGTTTGGCACCGATAAGTGAATAAAACAATACAAAATTTGATCATGGAGGAAAAATCGAACCCAATTTCTGCGCAGCCATGTGCATAAAAATATAATATAAGAATACCTTGTAAGGGTACAATTAATTAATTAAAAATAATAATAAATTAAATGAAGGTGCGTCGAACCCTAATTGGAATATCTTTTCGGTCTGGAATATCTTTTCGGTCAAGCAGCATGCAAGGCACGTCGTCATTAGTTCTTGCCCGAATGGTGATCAAGCACTCTCTGTGAACTAATTGGGACCGTAATATCAAATCAGAACTCGAGATTTTTGAATGAAGAAAATGAGTTGCCATAAAATTTAATATATACATATAAAATATGTGGGCCTTCTTCTCAACGCAGTCCCAGGCCCCGAGAGCGCCACCATTATCGGTTTGCCTTTCTACAATTCTTGGGTGGACAGCAGGAATCATAAACACAGTACGGTATAGTTCACCATAAATTCTATGCAATCTCGATGTTTTTATATAGACAAGTTGCTTCAGAAATTACCAGTCCAATTTCATTCAGAGATCTCGCTCGCCTGCAATAATAGGTGCAGATCCAAGTTTCAATATGCATCTATTCATGGGAATGCGAATATGATTGACTCTGGCAGCTTGAAACTTTCAGAGAGCAGAGTTAGAGTTAGAAGCCTGCATAGATTTTAAAGATTTTGGATCTTGTTATTCTCTGAAGATCATGCAGGGCAAAGAGTTATCAGATAGTATGAGATTGTTCAAACAGATTGTTGTGAACTATTCCTATGTAGCCATCTGGATCTTCCTAAGCTTCACTGTCATTGTATTTAACAAATACATTCTGGATAAAAGTATGTACAATTGGCCGTTCCCAATCAGTCTCACTATGATTCACATGTGCTTCTGCTCAGCACTAGCTGTTGCCATTGTAAAAGTCTTCAAGCTGGTGGAACCCATAGAAATGACGAGTGAAATGTATATTTCATCAATAGTTCCTATAGGGGCTCTTTATTCATTGAGTCTCTGGTTTTCAAATTCTGCCTATGTTTTTCTCTCAGTATCGTTTATTCAAATGCTGAAAGCTCTTATGCCTGTTGCTGTGTATTCGATTGGAGTTTCTCTGAAGAAAGAAACTTATAAAGGTGAAACCATGGGCAACATGTTGGCCATATCCTTTGGAGTTGCCATCGCAGCATATGGAGAGGCAAAGATCAATGCATGGGGGGTGATGCTTCAATTGGGCGCAGTTGCATGTGAAGCTACGCGACTGGTTCTCATACAAATTCTTCTCACATCCAAAGGGATTAAGTTGAATCCCATCACATCTCTGTACTACGTTGCTCCTTGTTGCCTGGTTTTCCTTAGCGTTCCCTGGGTTTTTGTAGAATACCCATCTCTGAAGAAGGGTGTCTCCTCCTTTAATTTGGATTACATGACATTTGGTATGAGTTCTGCCTGTGCTTTTGCACTCAATCTTGCTGTGTTTCTTCTCATAGGAAAGACCTCGGCCCTGACGATGAATGTTGCTGGTGTTGTCAAGGACTGGTTGCTCATAGCCTTTTCCTGGTCTGTAATAAAGGACGAGGTTACAGTTATAAACTTGATTGGATACGGACTGGCTTTTCTGGCTGTCTGCTACTATAACCATTTGAAGCTTCAAGCTCTCAAGGCCAACGACAGCCAGGTCAAGCAGCATAATGGTGCAGCTCAAGCTGATGACGAAGAAGAAGGTTTGATCGTGAAGGAAGGAGATTGTCAGGCAGAGATGAGGAACTAGTAAAGAAAAATAAAACTCAAGCTTGAGTGTTAGCTGTTAGAACAGTAATATTGTCTTGTGAATCTGTGATAGAGATTATTATTATTGGATATGCTCCTGCATCCCGGGAAGAACGATAGGCCAGTTATTCTCAGGGAAGAAGAGTCAGTGTATAATGTTTTACATGATGATGCCAATCTAAATCTAAGTAAGTGGACATATGTTCATCAATTTGTCAGCAAATTACGATTCCACTGCTCCAAGCCTGTAACTTTTTCCATTTGACAAATAAAGTGTGTCAGATGAAATATTTTACAGTGGACAGGGTGCAGGGTGCTATTGGAATTTGGAAATATTATAGCTTTCTATATAAAATCTTATTGCCATAAACCAAGATTTTGAGCCTGGGGTATGAATACTTTGTTTAACCCTCGCTGTTATAATGACATATCTAATTTAGTTGAGATCAAAATTAATTTTAGTTTGGTTTAATTTTATTGTTGTTTTCATATTAGGTCAGTGGGTGTTTGTGATTTTTGTTTAACTATAGAGTCCATAACATATTTAATTAATTTAATTCTAGATTAAATTTAAATTTGGTTTAATTTAAATTGTTTTTTAAGATTTGTTTTATAAGTTTATAAAAATATTTTATTTTTAAATTTTAATTTATTTTATTTCATATTACAACAATATTTTTGTCATTTACTTAGAAATTTATAAAAAAAAAAATACTTTTATTTTTAAAATTTCAATCTAAATTATTCTAAATTACAACAGTATTTTTGTCTAGAAATTTATAAAAATAAAAAAAACTTTTATTTTTAAAATTTCAATCTAAATTATTCTAAATTACAACAATATTTTTATGTTATTTATAAGCATAAAGTTGGGAAAGGATAATAATAATCCATCTCAAAATCATTCTTTTTCATTTTTCTCATTGTGAAAGTATTGAGATAGTCATGTTGGGTCAAAATTTCATACGGATAATCAGACTATTTTTAAAGTAATTTGAATTGAACTCTTATAACTTTGAAGATTGGGTTATATATTTTTTAAATTTCATTATTTATAAAATTCTTTATTTTAATTGTAAAGGTCTTTACACAATGTTGTGTTTCAAATAATTTTGTTTAAATTTTTTTCTTCATTTATAAAATTCAATTTTTTAATTGGAAAGGTCTTCATATAATATTCAGTTCAAAATTATTTTAACTAAATTTTATTTGAAAAATTATTTTATCTAAATTTTATTTGACTTTAACATTTGATGGATTTTTAGGCATATCATTTTTAAAGCATTTTGAATTGAAGTCTTTGTACTTTTAAGAAGATCAAGTTTTATA
>LPNX010074758.1:27485-40971 GCA_001517045.1 Pseudotsuga menziesii | reverse complement strand
TATATGTATGTATGTATATATATATGTATGTATGTATATATATATATATGTATATATGTATATATGTATATATAATGTATAAGGAAGAGGGGTAAAGTAGAAGATTTGAAGTTCCAAAATTATATGCATTATTTTGCTAGCTAATAATCCTTCCTATTGTATGAAGTGAAGTGAAGTGAGGATTCTAACTTCTAAAATCCTATGCACCATTTTTATAGCCTAAAAAAAATCCATATTATATTTTAGAGAATTTATGAATAAATGACATTGCTAGCAAAAAATTCTTCATATCTTATGAAATCAAGTGAGGATTTGAACTACCAAATCGTATGCACCTTTTTTCAAACCTAAAATCTTCCATATCATCTTTTGGAGAACTTACAAAATCAAGTGATTAGGAATGTGTGTTATTAAGAGTATTGTGAGGAACTTATATGCACTTATAAACGTAAGGGAGGTAAAATGAGAGAAAATAAATCAAATCTTGGTTTATCATCCTCCAAATTCTAAGTCATTTTTACAAACAATTTTAAACACAATATATTTTGGAGTATGGTTTATTTAGATTTAGATAATTGAAAGGATAACTCACCCACAATTTTTGAACTTGGGTCAACTAAGTTGACATAGACATGGAATATTTTACCCATGAATTCATATGCATCTTGAAAGTGAGAGAGAAATTTGGAAGAGGTAAGGCAATGGATATAATTTTGAATAAAAGTTAAACAAAGAATCTTCCTTTTCTTACTCCTTTTGCTTCATTTTTAACAATGTGATAGACTTAATATTATTGTTTAAAACCACCGTGTAATGAATTATTTATGTTGCACAATAGACCTCGATAAAAATGAACGATGAATAATCTTACCAAAAGTATAAATCTTGCTAAGGAATTCAACCAAATTATGAAAAGGTACTAGACGAAGCTACTATGAAAAGACAAATGGATCTTCATTAACAACCATCTACCATTAGTGAAACTAATGAATTGTACTAACCAACTATTCATTAATAAAAAATTCATGAACTAAATAGTTTGACCACAACCATTCTAGTTAGTACAAGTTCACACATCATAGAAGGGTATAGGTAATCCATTACACCTACATAATATCACCATCCATTTCCAATAAGAATAACCATTCACATGAAAATTAAAGATGATAAATTTATAATAGTCTTCAACATCAAATACTAAATCTACTTTACAAAATAAGAATGAGATATGAAAAAAAAACTACCATTACATAGTTATTCATAATCTCCAATATATAATACAATCAACACTAAGGTCCAATTTTTTGCTTATTATTACTATAAATAGAGAAAAGAAAAATGATTATGTTTAACTAAATCAAACAAATCCATTTAGGTTTCAATCATGCTAACATTATAATTTAGAAAGCCCCATATGTGAGGTGTATGTGAGAAATTTGTAAATGATCTCTTGATCAGTGAAACCTTAACAAGCAAGAATAATAGAACAAATTCGGCTTGGTATTGATATGATATAGTCAAAATTGATTACTAGAAAAATAATTAAAACAAAGCATGCACACTCCTTAATCATTGAAAGAAATTTACTATTATTTCCTAGTGAGTCATTTGATCATTTAAGAGAGTCAATAATGATTAAGGTAGCATCCCCGATCTATCTTACTTGTGTTTCTAGTAATTTTTTACTTAGTATCCATATATGTTCTTCATTAATGGTGCAATGCAAGCAATATGAAGGCAACTTGATGATCCTCAATAATTGCATATGCCCTTCCATGTGCTTTCTAAATGTTCTTCAATACAAGAGACTATAGTTTAAATCAAACTGGAGTCACATTCATCATGTGCACATGATCTTCTCTTGTCTTTCTTTTCTAGAGTTGTGTTGCATTATAATGAGTCATGCTAATGTGGATATCTCCTATTTTAGATTCGTTATCTTATTTTATTTCTGTCAAGGTTTCCACACTAGATTTGTTCACTTAAATACCTTCAAAAAAGAGATTTGAAATCTCGATTCCTCATCACTATAAAACTAGTAAAAAATATGTATACCGCATTCATGGTTTGAAATGGTTCTTTGGTGTTTATATTGAAAATAATCCCCCCTTATATTTGGGTGAAATCCCAATCTATGTCCCTCTACATCCTCATTCATTCAATGCATGTAGGTTTAGTTCCACTCAACGATAGACATTCCATGTCATTGCCACATTGTTAGTTGGATCCATGTGTCACTAATATAGTATACCATCTATTGACACAATCACTTGAAGAATTCACCACCATCAAAAGATGTTTGAATATGTTTGTGTCGTACCATCAAGTTGGGTTTCAAACCGACTAGGATTTTTATCAAACTAAAATAAACTTATTCATTACTATCGATACTCAAAAGGGTTTCTCCTAATGATGTAATGATATTATAAAAATATCCAAAGTACAAAATCCTCCTATGAGAAAAAGAAAACATAAACACTTGAACAAATATATTTATTGAGGCTTATATTCTCCTCCTTTAATGTAGCCCAAAATAAAGCATGTGATATCAAGAGCTAATAGACACAACTTTTCTTCCACCCACTCCAACAATGTGATGTTTCACCTTTTCCAAATGTAACAATTAACTTTTAATCTCAAAAGTGTGAAACCATCAACCCTATAATTTACCAACAAATCAACTATCCTAGATTTTATTTGCTCAAGAGATCACATGGAGTCCAAAAAAGTCTTCTTATCCCAATGCTTCATCAATTTTTTTATCCCCAACAAATTCAGACCCTTGAAAGTGATAAATAACATAATCTCCACCACTTAAATCATATTTTATGCATTTCCATTTCAGCATATGATATTCGTACTTCATTACTCACATACATTTGTGATATGTTGTCCACTCTTCTGTTGCATTCATGCATGACTTGCCCAATGATGATACAATACTTCTAAAAATTGTTTGTCTGTGATGTACCACCTCCTCCCACTGGAGGAATGTTTAGGTAAAAAATGAGCCTAAAAAAGAATGTACTATCATAAAAAGCTTTATAAGAACCAACAAGATTCAATATGATGATGTCAACCATAATGGTAAATAGTTTTCTAGGGAAATTAAATGAACTACTTTGGAATCGAGTACTTGCCAAGGTAGTTCTAAATGTCACTCCAAAAGAATAATTGTCAAATATAAATCCTATTGTGAAACTTATTTTGGGATTTTGAATTGTAGCGGGTTCTTTCATTCTAGAATAGAACCATATATTTGTTGCTAACAATGAAGAAAGTCATGCATAAAGAATCTTCAATCTTACCACTCATAAGTTATCCATTAAGTATGTTGTAAAGTTTGAAAATATAGTTCATGTTGGTCTTCCTCTACTGATTATACTGAGTTGCATTGCTTCAATATTTTGATGATGGTGCTAGTTAAGTTCCAATTAATAACATAAAGCTTGTATATTATAACTATATTTCATATGGGCATAACCTCAAACCTTCTAACAGTAAGATTATTGAAGGTACTTGGCATACTTCACATGGTTTTGATACTTATGTTGAGAGTTTGGTTTCTCCATAACAACATAAGTAGGTTAAAAATACCTTAACTTTACCAAGCCTAAATGTCATTGATCCTTTGGGTACATGAATAAATCAATCTCAAAAACTTCAATCAATTGTGCACACATGGTTGATGTAATGGAACATAATGATAATGAAACATGGAAAATTTTATGAGAAAAGTTTTACCCATGGGAAAAAATTAAGGGTTCCTAAATGTTGAATGAGTGGATATTTTATACGATAGTAAGTTTTAAAAAGAAAAATAACTAGCCCCACATTTTTTTAAATTATGTATATAATTATTATCCCATTGATTTTTATGAGAGAGGGATTGAAGATGGTATTTTCCCATGGTTTTCAGAAAATAAGGGCTTGAAAATGGTTTTCACTCATGGTTTTTTTAATAGAAAGGTTTGAAAATATTTTCGCCCATGATTTTTATAAGAAAGAGGCTTGAAAATGATTGTTTTCCATGGTTTTTAGAAGACATGGGTTTGAAAATGGTTTTCTTTTCCAATGCAATGATAATCAATTTATAATTTTTAAACTTTACAAATATAAAATAAATACATGCACTGGAAATGAAATTTGAAACCAATAAATTTTCATACAAAATATTTTTCGATGAAAATTCAAAAGCATATTCCACATTATATAAAAAAAACATAATTTCTTCTTAATTAAAAAATTAAATATGATTAAAAAAAATTAAATGTTTATAATTGTAATACATTAAAATTTATATTTTATATTTAGTGAAAGACTTTAGAAGTTTTATAGTTTAGTGAAAGATTGACATTTTACGAGATTCTATAATTCCATGAAAGTTTTGTCAAAAAAATTATATATAAATATTATATTATTGATAAAGTGACCTTCACACTTTCTCATGTATCATGGGGATTCATTCATTTATGATGGATATAAATTTAGGGGGGTTCTTAAAAGTTTCCATGCACTCAAACATTTTTGGATGCTAAGGGAAATCCCTTATGGGAAGAAACTATGTATGATGAATATAAAGCTTTGGTTAATAATTGCACATGCAACTGGTACCTCACCCTCGAGGGAAAATGTTAGACAGTTGCAAGTGTATTTATTGTAATAAGTTAAATGGTGGCATTGAAAATATAAAGATATGATTGTTGTGAATGGGTTCTTATTAGTTGAAAGAGTTGATTATAATAAAAATGTTTATAACAAATGGAGATTGAATAGAAATGACATAGATAAAAAAACCTTGGAATAATGTGATACATACATAAATTAATGAAGCATGCAAAAACCCTAGGAAGGGTGAAACCTAACATAGATTACTTAAATAATATATTCACTTAAATTCATTGAATACAAAATAAATTAGGCTATTTTATAGATCACATGCTCTATAACTAACATACATAAAGGAATCATCTTCGAGCTAACATGTCTTATTATAACTTAATTATAATCCTTATTCTCTAACACCCTCTCTTAAGGATTACAATATTGAAAACAAAACATCCAATTGAAGCTAAAACATCATAACCTAACAAAATCAAACATTCTTCAAAATATTATCCTTGAATACCATTCTTGGACGAGGTAAAAATCCATCAAGCTACCTCATTACCCTTGTAAATTTGTAGCTCCCAAGTTCCTAGATTTGTGGAAATTTTGTGCACTTGGGAAATTAATGCAAAACTAAAATTTCACTTTCTTCCTACAAGGTTTCTTGGATATTAGACCTAGAATTTTCATCATTCGGGACTTTTTAAATTAGAGTGTAAAAAAAACCATGGAAATATCACAATAACTTACTTATAAGAGCCCCAAACTTCTCGACAATTATAGGAGAAAATATATCGAACCATAACATAAGTTTACATCCCTTTCAGGGAAAACTATCACTACAACAAAACCCTGTGATTAGCATGTCGTTTAGTGTCCTTTTTAGCGTTCACTATCACTTTTAGTGTATTTTTCATCATTTTTTGGTAAAAGTGGACACTTTTACACAGGATGGCACTTTTAATGGCGTTATTAGTGTCTCTTTTTAAAATTTGATGCTATTTTGGATGCTAATTAGCATCCCAATTAGCATCCAAAATAGCATCCCATATAATGCCTAGAATAGCCTCCAAAAAAATGTCCAGAATAGCACCAAGATTAGCACCATATTGAGCCAAGGTTAGCGTGAGGAATTACGCCCTACTTCCTACTTCTGCTCAACACCTCACAACAACATCCATATTGGGTTCATTTGGAGGTGTTCCTTCCCACCCTGTTCTGTGTAGGCACCTGCTCAACTCAAAAAATCTTCATGACAACATCTGGATTGGGTTGATTTGGAGACATGCCCTCCCACCTCGGTTGATGTAGGCACTTGCTCAATTCAATTTCCTTTGGAGGCACACCCTCCCACCTTAGTCTATGTAGTCACCCACTTTAGTCTAAACCAACACACTCTTCAATGTATTCATTATTTTGCAGCACAACTCAACAGCTATCATTTTACACTTGGTTTTAGTTTTCTCACATTTCACATGAGAGGAAGAAAGAAGGGACCCTTTCCCCTTCAATTAGGAGGAATTGGTATGAATGGGAGGCTCATCCATCGCAATATGATGTTTGGATTTGGTTCACACCCCATTATCAAATTAGATTGGTTAATTAGTTAGGTATATTATTAAATAATGGTTAGCCTTTTGACTTGTCAAATGTGGACATGCATGTAATCATATCAAAATGTTATGAAGCCTTCATGTAATATAAGCTAGTTTTTTTTTCTTCTTATATGTATTTTGTTTATATTCTAAGTTTGATTATTGAGTTTCATATGTATGTGGATCAATAATTTATTACATAAATTTTGTTGATACCTTTGATAATTACCATTTAACTATTTTATTTTATTTTATTATTTTTTTATGTGGTTCGTTGCACCATAGCTTCGTGGAAATAATTTCAAGGGGCCCACCCAATTGGGACCTCACACTGTAAGCACCAGTTTTGGGAACTTGTCCCTAGAAGGGATAGAGAATTCAAGCATTGACCTCGACCTACTAACATCTTGGCCACATAATCTCCAACCAACTGAGCTACCCCACTGGACTAATTTTTAACTATTTATTTATTATAGTAGATTCAATATTTAATATATATAGTCATATTAAAATTGTGATGATAATTAAATACATAAAACCAACACACAATAACACTTCACTTCTATACCAAACAATCCTAAAAGAAACATTAAAAAAAGAGTGAAAAACTAAAACAACAATAAAAACAAATTATATAACAATAGTTAACAATAAATCAATATTTTCAAAAAAGAACTGAACTTATGAAACACTTAATACATCTGAAAATATCACAAACCAAAATATATAGATAATTTAAAATCACATGTATTATTTTTTTTTAATCTTAATATAAAAAACATTAATATTATTGTATACATAGACTTTAAACCAAAATCTATTTTAACCTACAAACTAAATATTAAAATTAAAAACAAATTACAAATTAAAAATAAAAATAAAACAAAGTAATTATTCAATCCCCTACTTACTAAATATTTAAAAAAGAAACATCATAAAACAAAATAACAAAAACTAAAAATAATAAATATAATATAAAACACATGTTAATATTTAAAAAAGAAACATCAACATGTTAATATTAAAAAAGAAACATCATAAAATAAAATAACAAAAACTAAAAATACTAAACCTAATTTAAAAAATGTTAAACAATGCAACAGACAAACAAAGTAGAAACACTATATTAAAAATTAGAAACAATTCCAATAATAAATATAATTTAAAAAACACGTTAATATTTAAAAAAGAAACATCATAAAATAAAATAACAAAAACTAAAAATAAATTAGAAACATTATATTAAAAATTAGAAACAATTCCAATAATATATATCATTATTTTAATATGTACTATTATTTTAATATATACTATTGTTTCCCTCTTAAATGCATTCACTACATTCCCTCCTTGGTACAGTTTCTGATGCTTAGTCGCTTTGCCCTCCCCATGCTCTTGATTTAATAGCTCCTATCTCCATTTCAATAGCTCTGAACATTGTAGTTTGATGGCAAATTTTATATCATATTAAAGGGTTTTTATTATTTCATTAATGTAATTTCTTATTGTTTTGCAGGAGGTCAGCCCGAGCTAAATACTACAAATTTCTCATTCATGAAGCCGAATATAATTAGATTTTTTTTCTAAATTCGTTTGCTCTGAATAGTATTTCATTGGTTTTCTTAGAATATATGCAGAAGATCAAAGGTAGCTTAAGGAAACGTTGTAATTTCAATTTTTTTCTTAGTTTCTTCTAACCAGTTTCATTGATTTTCAGAACATGAATGAAGGTGATCCAATAAATCGAATACAGTTAGAGAGAGATGGATTAGCCAGGAAGAGAGCCAAAGAGGAAGAATTCCATCATTAGGGGAGGAGGGAAGTAATCCAATCTATGGTATGTTTATGATAATTTTTTTATTTGAGTTTTTGAGTTTTTTTATTCCAAATTTCTAATGCTTATAATGAAATATTCAATTGCAGAGGTTCCCAGTAGATTTCATCATGCGGACGGAAAACATATTCAATAAATTTCACTGGAGGCTCAAAGTTTTCACCAACCCTAACTCTTTATTCATAAATTTTTGAAAAAAAAAGAAATTAATAGCATTCAAATAAAAATCATAGCACTAAAACAAATGAATGAGAATGAATAATACCAAGTTTTTTTTTTTTTTATAAACAAACCTCAATTAGTTAAATGATCTGAAGCAGTAAGAACCTTGATCCTTTGGTAGGTGTAAATGAAGGAGGCATAAGTAGGTGAATATCTCAGATTCATATATATATATATATATATATAAGTTTTAGTTTTTAAATTTGTTTAGCAGTTAAATTTTTATCTATTTTTTAAATAAAATAAATTATTATGTAAAATTTAGATAAAAATATATTTCATTCATTTAAAAAAATTATAGTTTTTTACTATTAAAAATATTATCATTTTATTTCTATAATTTATATGATTTTATAGTTTTTATTATTTTTTAAAATGTTATTATTTTATTTAAATAGTTTTTTATTACATTTTAAAAATATTATATAAGGTAATGTAATATTTAATTTACAACATTAATTTATGTCATTTCTTTTTATAGATTATATTTTCTTATAAATTTATTTAATGATAATATTTTAATTTTATCTATATTAGCCATAATAATTTCAACTAACAATTACGATGTTATTATTATTTTTTTGGTTTGTTTTAATTGGAAATGGTTCATAATTGTTTTCAAAAGCATTACTTAGTAAGCATAAAGTTAATTCAAATATAAATAATATAGTTATGTAAAAATTGTATTCACTATTTTTCATAATTTACAAAGAAATTAAAAAATGGCATAAAACATGAAAAATAAATGCTTAATTCTCATAATTTATAAAGAAGTTAAAAGATAAAAACTAGTTTTTCATCTCACAAGACTGTTAAAATAAATTATTTTTTCAACATTGTCTATGTTTCTTTAAAAGAATAACATAATTTAAAAAAACAAAAATTAATTACATTAATATTTTACTTATATTTAATATGATAAATAAAACAATCTAATAAATATTATAAATCATTGATTTCACAAATAGTTTATGTATATTAAGAGCAAATGAATGAGAATAATAGTTTTAATTTATTATACATGATATAGTGAATTGTTGAACTTTGATTATGGATAAAAAATGATTAAAAAAACTAGTTTTATGTACACTTTCATTATGATAATAATAATATTATGTTAAAATTAAGGATATTTAAAAAAAACTAAAAAAAGTTTTAATAACTATAATAAGATTTGTTTGTTAAGAAATAAATTTCTTAATTCTTATTAATAGTAAAATTTCTACAATAATTTTTTTATAAGATAATTATTTTATATATACATTTATGAATGAGAATTGGTATTAGCATTAAACCTTAAATAGCATCCATAATAAACTCCTTATTAAAATACAAAGTTGTCTTAACCATTTGTTAATTTATGGTGGTACCAAAACATGATGCAAAAAAGGATGCAAAAATTGGTGCAAATTTGGAAGCGAAAATTGGCACATATTTGGAAGTAAAACATGATGCAAAATGGGATGCTAAAGTGGTAGCACAAATGGATGCAATATTGGACATTAATTTGGATGCAAATATGGTGCTAACGGGGATGTCATTTAGGAAGCAAAAGTGGACGCTCTCTAGGAAGCCAAATAGGATTTTATTTAGGAAGAAAACCTCGGCATTGTTTAGGAAGCAAAGTTGGGCGTTATTCTGGAAGCAAAAAAATAGACGCTATTTTGGACGTCATAAATGATGCTATCTAGGATGCAAAAAAAGATGTTTTTTGAGACACTTTAAGTTTGGTCCATGAAGCGTCCCATTTAGAGTCTAGTTTGACCACTCAATGCAAACAAAAATTACACTAAAAAGGGACGTTAATTCCAGGATTTGTTGTAGTGTATCAACCCATAATAAGATATGAAAATTTACTTTAAATTTAACAATAAATGCAATAATATAATAACGTTAAATGAATATGCTTGTATTCTTCCTTTAGATGTTAAACCACTTAACAATTTTCTCTTTCAATTAATAGTTTCAAATCAGCAACACATAAACCATTGTAAATAACAAAGCATAAAGAACACATAGACGAAAATCCAAATCTACAAATGGCACAAGATATGGATTGTTGGAAAATTCATATATAACTTAAATATGAATTACTTGTACATACCATAGCCTTCTCTCAAGGTTAGTACAAAATTTCAACTTTCCAAAAATCCCTAGTTGGGTAAATAATCAAACCCTAACTCAACCAAGAAGGTACAATGTGAAAGAGTCTCCCCAACACATCCTCGAAGATAAGGAATCCTCCTCTTTTTATTCTTAACAAATATAACCTAGGGATTTCTCTCAAAACCCTAATATCTAATACTCAAGTGTAAAACCATAGAACTCTAAGATTTTAAGATACACAAGAAGACCAAGAAACCCTCAAGAGAGAGAGAGAGAGAGAGAGAAACAAGTACAAGTGAATATATAAGAGAGAGAGAAAGACAATATCATCACCAACGTCTCCTTCACAAGAGAAATCCCTAATCACAAAAGAAAACTCTGACCAAGATTTCAACCTTCCCTTCCGTTAGCTTCTCCTAGTATTCATGAGGAAAACCTAATGAATATCTCCTAGAATAGAATTACTAAGAGCAGTGTACAAATGATGTTGTGATTATTTTCTTATAAAACTTACTCTCTCCTTCCTTTATTTATATGAGATATAAGAGAGACCAAAATTACCATGTGAGACTAAGCCCTTATAAGCAACCTACATGAGCCTTTGTAGGCCACACAAATACATCCACTAAAGATTACAAATTTCATGCTTGAATAGTGATTCCATGCACATTAATGACTCCATTTTTTTGTATATAAGTAAGGAAATTCAACATCACCCCATCATGAACCTCCATTGAATCCTTCTATCCTCCAAAGAAAAGTACTTCACTAGGTCAAATACCCTCTAAAGGAACACTAATGAAGTCATAGGTGTATTCAACCCATCTCCAATCCTTTGAACAAGAAACTATGTTGCCACATGCCAACTAAGTATTGAATTCCTCCATTATGAAACACACTCCACATCCCCTCAAGAGTTATCTCCAAGTAAGTGGATCCTCTATGATACTTCAATGATGGGAATCGACCAAATTATTAGAATATCTCCAACACATAAGGGAGTAAATCTAACCCATCACTCTCATGAGGTCAAGCATGCACCTAGAAATTTATCTCAAAGTATGCATATCCATCATGGACAATCTCACATGCTAGTCATACACCATGTACCACAAATTTCATGGATCACCACCAAACATGGTGTAAACACTTTTGAGGTAACCAAAAGTCTATCTCTCCCACTTTAAAAGGAAATTATTTAAATGCTTACACTTGTTGACTCCCTCTGCAACTCTATCAAATCTATTATATCCAAATCAATATTGGTTGTTGTCCCAAAATCAACCACTATCATATACAACAAAATTGTTAACCATTTTATCACGACATATCAATTCTTAAATGAATAATGAGCACCTATGAATATGAAGAAATATATCCTTGGAGAAAAATCTAACTGCTAACATCCAACATCCTCCAAATTGACATCATGGGCCAACATCAATGGAAACCATATCATGGACTCTTAAGGACATCCTGTTGATCCTAGATTTGTTATCATTTTTGGCAGTTAAATTACTCATTTAAACATATGTTTTGTTATCTTTTTACATATTTTATGTCATGCAGATTGCTATTCAGCCTCAGGTATGAATATATTTAAGGTTTATGTAAAATACTTTTAGTGTTACCATTTTACAATTTTATTGATTAAAATTGACATTGTTTGAAGCGCATTTGATATATTAATTTATATGTATATATGTTTGCAAGTTATATAGTCCTTTGGGACGAATTAACAACAAACACGCATTCATCTAGCCCTACACACAACATGTCCACCTTATTATCTAGCTCGTTGCGCAATACTCGTTGGCAGGTTTACAGGAATTAAAACGTTGTTACTCCAAACCTTAGTCCTTAATGCACCAATAAACAGACATCGCATTTCATCCTAGATATGCGCACAGCATATCCAGCTCACGGTCCAGCTCATCGTTCAGTTCGTCGAACCAACTGCGTGCTATTGAAAATTGATTTCAGGAATTAAGTCGTTGAAACAGTCTGCAAACTGCAAACTATTTACTGTCCACGTATCTAGCTAATGAAGCTCGCATTCTAGATGATCCGCCAGCCTGCATCCTCCTTCGTCTGACACCACACCACTAGTCCACGCATTTGAATGATGGAACAACTCTCGTTCTAGAATACTCTCCCGTGTAAGTTGTCTCTGCTCGCCACCACTTCACCGACCATGCCAAAGAGGGAGTCATTTGTCATATCATGCACGTTGAAGAGAAATGTTTGCGCTGAAGAAGGGAGAACAAGTATGCATTGGAGTTCGATTAGTTAGATGCCATAATGGTTGACTAAATTTAGAGAGCAGTCGACCACTAAAGGGTCAACTTGCTCATCTCTGTAAACAATATATATATATATATATATATATATATATATATATATATATCAGCCTCTACATGAGAGCTCAGTTAGCTAGCAATTTAACCAGTTTATGCTTTGATTTGTTGTTCATAAGCACTCTGTATTTCTGTTACATATTCTTTAATAAGGGCCATATGCTTTGCTGTTGATGATTGCGTTTGAGTAAGCATTAGCCAGGCACCACCCCTTATTGCTGAGAAGGCCCCTCATCAACCAGAGGTTCATTCTTTTGTGTAATTTTGTTCTCTTCTTTCCGTTGTAGCTAGTTTTTTTCGTTTTCATTAGATTGTTGTAAATGTTTATCTCATTTATTTCCTATAATGCAATTTTATTTCTGAAGGTTAAATAGTTAACTGTGTGCATAGTTTTCTTTCAAATTTGCTTTCAGCTATTTCATTTCCATATTTATTGTTCAGTTTATTTGCAAATAGATAGAACATATTACTTTGATTAAGTTAAATAAATTCAATTATGTTTATTTCCTTTCTATTTTAAGCTTATGCAAATTGATTTTCAGTTTGTTTCTTAATACATAATGATTTCTTTCATGAATTGGTTTAAGTTTATTTCACTGTTAAATTTGATCAATAAATAGGTTTATTTATTGCTTCCTTGCATTGGATTTACATCTGCACAAATTCAATTGACGATTATGGGTGATTCCATGAAGATGGGTAACACTTTTTGGCCAAATTTGGCGATGAAAACCTGATTTTTTACTCATGTTCTAGATAGAATC
>LPNX010074758.1:0-16673 GCA_001517045.1 Pseudotsuga menziesii | reverse complement strand
AGATGAATACATTTACAAATAGAAGAAGATGAATATATAAGTATTAAGCACTCCTTTAAAAGGAGCTAAGTGAGCATTTACCTGTTACTTAAGAACGACTTTTGAGATTTCTTAAGTAACATCTTAAAAAAAGGGAAAAATATTACCTTAATATACATATCGATGGAAGAACCACTAGATTTATTCACTACTAGCAGGTGCAGTTTTGCTATGATAGAAAAAAGACAGATCATCAGCATGTTTTTTAACAAAGAATGACTAGATATATGAACCTACTAAGATCGCATAAATTACAAGAAAAAAAACACAAATCTTATTAACATTTTCAACTGTGCTTCTGACACTTGCGTATGACTGACCCTTGGATTTTGATCGGATATCTTACTTTCAAGTTCCAGTAGACCATATTGCAACAAGCTATGAGTGTGCCCTTCAACTTATTGAGAAACTGCATAAGCTTGAATGAAGTAGAGACTCACATAGTACACTTACTTGTTGAGCTAGGCATAAGAGCATGATTTCCCTTGGCTCCAAGTGATAGAATCATTGCTGCCTGGCCAAAGGCCATTCCACAGTTCAATGTGTAAACCTTGGGATTCACATATTGCATACAGGATATTTATATTAGAATCTGTAATTCTGGAGCCCTTGGAAAGTTGCAAGTTGAAAATAAATATGCAAGTTGCAAGAACTGAAATGCATTGAGCTTGAAATTGTGGTAGAGTGCAAAATCTGGAATTTAACAAAGAAGTAACAGGATTCAGAAAAGGATATTATTAATCAATTGGATCAATTTTACGGGCAAACTTGGTGAAGAACAGCCCCTGGCTTCATTGTGAAATCTAGGTACATTGTTGGAGTTCGGGTATATACAGGTGACTTGAGTTTGTCCCCAAGTGGCAGGCTGCCCAGTTTCCACAGCTGTATGTTCTTGTTTTAAGATAAAAATCATCACATTCATTTTTAGACAAAACCAAATGCTATTGTCACTTCATTGCAGAAACCACAAATAAAGCACCAAGATAACAAAAGCAAAATGTCAATGTATACTTACCAGGTTTTTCCATTTATGATAGATCCTTGTCATGTCCTGCTTTTTCCATTCTTGCAAGTCAAATATATTCATTCCGTATGCCCACGTACAGGAATTTGGGTCAAAGTCCCTCACAATAAGAGGATTTGAGAAATTCAGAGAAATTCAGAGGATTTGGAAAATGAGCTGCCCTTCCCTAACCACATCACATGACCAAGGTCTGCTACCCAGACAGTATAAAGAGTGAAGATATTTGCCCCTCAAACATTTTGTATCCCAATATATCCAGAGTTAAAATGATCTAGAATCACAAATAACATGACCTTATTAGAGATTAGAATACAAATACCCACTTGCAGATTGACCATTTGAAAGGAATCCTTGTAACATTTGCATGAAGAGCTTCTTGAACATCAACCCTGTTTAAATATCCATTTGCATATACTTTAATACATGGGTCATATCTATCGTAAAAGAACCTCATTGTTCTCCTTGAGACTTGCAAGTACTTTTCAAGAAAATTATAAAGTAAAAGGAAAAGAGAATTATAAAGTAAGCTTCCTATACTTTTCAAGAAAACCAATACTTTTCAATAAAACCAAACAAACATAATTTTCATCTCTTTCAACTTAACACTCCATTATTCACTGTGTTAAAGTTGGTCCTTGAGAATCATCAAATGCCATGTACAATGACAACATGATAAGGTAATGTACAGTAGATATCAACAGTTAACAATCATAACCAATATTTTAATCAAGCATATACTTAGATTTTTCAGATTTGATCTTGTCACCGAAGGGACAAGTCAATATAGACAAACAATTTATGTACCTTGCGAGAGATCCATAGAAGGTTAAAGCATAAGCATACGGACAACATACTGACCCAGACTTCTTAGTCAACAAGCACATTCATACCCAATATAGTCAATATGTCAACACAGTCATGCTGGGTAAGGATACAGTCACATACTGCAGAGACACACAAGCATACTTTGCATAGTCATGCTTGAAAAAACACAGTCCACCCACAAAGTGAAACTCAATGTCGCACTGGGGAAGACCCCACAGTCCACACAAGAAAACAGGCTCATGGTCACCTCATGGTCATGCTAGGGAAGGACCCATAGTCCACCCGAGAAAACTGATCATGGTCATGCTGGATAAGGACACATAGTCCACCAAGAAAACAAATCATGGTCACATTGGGGAAGGACCCACAGTCCACTCAAGAAAACAGATCACAGTCATGCTGGTGAAGCACCCACAGTCCACCAAGAAATAGATCACTTTCACGCTGGTGAATGACCCAAATTCCACCCAATAAAATAGATCATAGTCATGATGGAGAAGGACCTCTCAAGGTATCACTAAGGAACAGGTTTTTAGGCCTTGTTGAAGGACCCACAGTCCACCAAGAAAGTGTAAGGAAACAAATCACTGTCACGCTAATGAAGGAGCCACATTCCACCAAGAAATAGACTCACGGTTACACTGTGGAAGAACCCACAGTCCACCCAAGAAACAGGCCACGATCACGCTGGGGGAGGACCCAAAATCCAACAGATTCATGGTCACGCTGGTGCAAAGTGACCACATGGAAGGTGTAACAAGGAAAGGCCAGTCACCGGGATGGTGCAGCAAGATATCACATGGAGCATCAACAAAGATCATGCAAAGATCACGCAGAGGGAGAGAGTTCAGTAACGCTCCTTAAGGTAAAGTATCAAAACATTAATAAACATCACCTATGGACAAAGTAAGATAAAGGATCATGAGGTGATCATGAGTCAACCCAGGTGGCCACAACAAAACAAACAACAAACCCAAAAGGTCAAGGTGAACCATATAAGATGGACATGCAACTCATTTATAGGACCAACAAGACCAATAATATGTTCTCTCTCTCAAGGTACATTGTTTTATATATTTTTGTCATCATTTTATAAGATTCATTGGTTATAGAAAGTAGAACCAATCATACCCACTCCATACCACAACAGGTGCACAACAATGAGTTTTATAACAAGAGATTTCCACACCATAGCCATCTTTCAAATCAACAACAATCACAATTTCCTAATGAGTTAATATGCACTCCACACAAACATGACGAAATTAAAGAACATGATATGCCATTTAAGAAAAAATTTAGAAAACACATTTCAAGAAACACACATTAAGTAATATTCCATTTAAGTATTGAAGTAGCAATATGGGCATGGGCACCAAAATTTGACAAACAAAAACTAGTTTCATCCTTTTGAAAGTAATATTAAACATAACTGTTGAACTAGCGAATAGTTCAGCAACCCTCAAGAACCATGCTTCAAGAACACATAGAGAAATATTTGACAATCGATAACTTCACATAGAGTTATCCCAACCGTTCGGCATCCGAACCATTCACCACACCTGAAGAGAAGATAAATTAAAATGAGTATAAAATGAGTATGAAATTTATACAAACGAATCAACGATAATACAAAAGATACTACTTCATAAATAAGTTATAAGATAGTAGTACAAAAGATAAGATAAATTAGAATGGTTTGAAAACTTCACCCTATTTAAATTTTTAATGAAATCCTCAAAAATTATGTGGTCACCTTCTTCTAACTTGTATGTGTCTTTATTGATATTGTATGATAGGTTTGTCGTTGCTATAACAGATTCAAGTTGTATGAATAGATGATCTGTTGAATCATACTTGTACATGCGTTGCCCATTTATTCTATTGTACCAACAACATTGAATCTCAACACCTTCAGGCCTATCCAAGAGATCAATGTCGTTATGGTAATCAAACACCCTATTACCATCCTTCTTTCTTATTCTTTGAACTCTTCCAATGTACCAAGCCCCAGAAGAAACACCGTGCTTTGTACTTTGAGATACACCTTTTTCTTGTAGTACGTTCAGCTAAAGCTATAGACTCGCTCTCAAACAACATCGCACAATCTGATCCAATTCCAAAACCAATTGCAACACTCTTTTTGGGGGCCCTCTCATCTCTCTTGAAGTATACTCCATTCCTCACCTTAGTCAATCTATCTTTCGATAATGTCGGGTTTCCATTCAATTGACTAACCAAACAAGATTTCTACATGTCCTTTCCATTGAGCTCCACCACTGGTTTGGTAGATATGTTTACATTTTCATCAACAGAATCTAAAATTCCATCCAACTCGTGCCTCCACTCACTTTCCATCGTTTGCAATTCACTATCATTGAGTACCATAAAAGATGAAGATTGGAATATAGATGTCGAATGACCCGGTGGAGACTTATCAACTACTTCATCCACATCTTCAAATGTTGGAACATTGTGATCCTCTATCCATGGTTTAAACCACCAAGAATCTTCTGTGTGTATTTTTGGTTGCATGCCAAGACCTTGTAAAATTCCTTGTGCATCCTCCAATCCTATCTTGAGAGCTTCTATAATTTTATTATCGGTGGAAATTGAATCATATTGTGACAAGACATCACCTTCCTCTACTGTTTGTTGATGCAATTTGTTCCAAATACTCATTTGTTTATTATGAGATTCATTGAAACGAAGCCCTTTGGGATTCGATTCTTCTTCAGCAACTCTATTAAGGGTTCCAATAGCATGAAGTAAGTCAGCAAAATCATATGCCCTCTCTACTCCAACCATGCCACCGAATTTGCTGAAGAAGTTCTCACATACATCTGACCCAGTCAGGTGCAATGCACATGGTAAGTTAGAGTATTGATCACGAAATAATCTCATCAACAAAACCACAAAGTGGCAAGAAATTTTCACATCTTGATATGCCTCTCTACTAATGAAATTAATGTTTACATTAGTATTTTCCTGTTCTCTAACCCAACATAGCCATAAGGTGAAGAAATGATGGACTCTTGAAGAATTTCGCACTCTTTCCCAAAGAGTTAAACTAGGAGACAACAAAATATCAATATAGTCAGCAACGATTGCTAGATAGGTCTCTGTACCCGATGTCCTCTCTGTCCTGCCACCTATACATCTCATTTCCTTCAAGCACCTCTAGACATGCCTTGAAGCAATGCGTTGTGCTAAACCCCAGTTTTGGCGATCAATCCTCTCTATATCCTCAATTTTAAGCGTGTGGTCATCCACTTTAAAATTGTTAAAAACCATTCTTACATGGTTAAAACTAATCAACTCTTTTCCAACAATCAGATCTCGTCGACCACTAAACAAAGGATTCACTAGCTTTTTTCCATTGTGGATGTAATCTTGGTCATGAAGTCCTGTTACTTTAAAGCCATCATTAAACCCAGTTAGTCTCCACCCTTCCCAAGGAATTTGATATCTCATGCCTGTCATTGAGTAATAATCCTTCAACATAAGCATTCTTCTCCTACTATCCCCATCTGAGGAATGACCAATAATAGGTCCAAAAAAATATTCCACATGTTTCTTCCATAGGTCTTCTACTTTTTCCCATTGTCGATGGACAAAATTTGCATCAAACCTATTGCACGTTGGATGAACAACCACAACCAAATGAGGAAGCTTCTCATGTAAAGAGTTTGCAATAATAACACGTGCATAATGGCCAATCACACGATTCTTGAAGGCATCTGTAATAATCTCATAGCCTGCAGCGCCCTCACCAACTGTCACCAAGAAATGTGATTGGCACTTATGTTCCTCTTTCTTACCACAAAAACCCACCAATGTATCACTTTTTGCTACCCACCTTACATATTTTTTCACAATAGTTTCATCTTCAACAAGGCATACGGGAATTGGGCCCTCTATACCATGTTTGGCTTTATAGGAAGCATAAACTTTTTCAGTTGTCTCAAAAATGTACTCTTGCTCCCCTGGGATATATGTCAATGATTTTCTAACTTGCCTTAAAGTCGTAGATATCGAAGGGCCATCCAGATTCAAGCTAATAAAGCTATGTAGTCTAGGACCTCCCCATAACTTAATCATCTCATAAATGGATTGAGTGGATGCACTATACCTTCTACCCAACTTTGAACGAACTAGGTTGTGAAATATATCTTGAACAAATTCCCAAACTACATCTTTACCTTGTAATTTTCCTTGCTTATGAGCCTCACACACATCCTTGCAAAACCTGAACACATCCTTCCTTCTTACAGATTCGAACAACTTTTCCCTTAGAGACCTTGTTCTTATAGACAGTGTAGCAACCTTTGTCCTCTCCCACAAAAGAGATCGCATTGTTAACCTTTGTGTAGGATTTGCTTCTCTTGCAACAATTTTGAGTTCAATTTGAGTCAAATGGTCCAACCTTCTCCCTTTCCCTGTATCTCTCCCATGTCTTTTCATGTTGCTCCTTGATTCGCGATATAATCGCATTCGAAAGTCATCACAATTAGGTATAATCTTACAAAAATTGCATGTCAATGAATCAAAAGGTATTCCTGTTTCAGAAACCCTCTTGCAATGAATATGTCTGTATGTACCATTAATACTGCATTCAATACCATGATAATTTAGTGTTCTCCTAGTATGTTTCTCTATGGCCCACATTTTTCCACCACATTGGTCATCCATTAGAACGTTTGTGTCCAATATCTCCCCTCCTCTCTCAAGATAGGGATCCCAATACCCCCAACATAATAATATTGAGGGAGGTATTTGTCCTAGAACAAGACCATAAAAAAACACATTGGTTAATGATCTACTAACTGCTACTAACAAGTAATAATAAATAAAGTAATGTGCATATTTAAATTCAAATTAAATTAAGACTTGGGTAATTTCCACACCTGGAGTAGAAAGATGTGGACGTGTAGAAGCCCCATGTAATGGTGATGGTAGTGATGGGATCAAGAACTTAGACAAACTTTGTTGGGACTTTTCATTGGTAGGCTTCTTCAGTCTCCCAACTGTTCCACTCCTCAACACAACTGTATCTTGTGAAGCCTCAACTATAGTATTAGTAGTGTGCTTCTTTGATTTCATGTGTTCATTTAGAGAACTGACAGTATTACCACTTGCCGGCACCAAAGAGAGCCATCTATTGCATCATGTACATTCCACTCTTACTTTTTTCTTGTCCTCGTAGTTTGCAAGCATTGCTTCTACCACCTTGAACAAATTAGGCTCTTGCTTTTGGTTGAAATCATGTCGAAGTTTGATTGCTTGATCAATATCAAGTTGATCTCTAGCCACGGTTGTCTACTTTTCTTTGTTACCTGAAGAAATTTCACACATTTCATTAATTCCCAACATTGAAATTTGATGTTGATGGGACCCTGTTTTCATATGATTGTTTTTGAAGTTACGAATTGTTCGCGCTGCCAAGGATACTTCCCCCCTTCCATAATCAATGCCACAGATTTCACAACGGATATTTATATTAGGTTTTCCATTTTCTAAATATACCTTTAGCATTAGCTTCTCCTTGACAAACTCTTCCATTAATCTGTTCACTTTATGTTGCCAAGATGCCAATACATTAGGATCAACCACAACTTGTTCCACTGACTCGGACACATTACCAACTCTTGGTTGTTTATGCATAGGTTCCTCCACATTCCCTTCAATTTTTTCAGAGATTGGCGTTCCCTCCATTACATTTGATTCCAATGTATCAGCAACCATCGTGCATACTTTCCTCTTAATGCCTACATTTGTTGTTGTAGGTTTCCTTCTTTCCTCTTGCAATGCATTTAAAGGACATCTAGTTGAGCCAATAATAAATTCAAAAGGATATTGAACGACTTCATCATTCAGAATTTCAGAATGGATATCAGCATATGTAAAGCTTTTTTGACACTGGACTGTGCCAACGGGGAAATTCTCTTCACCAATAAAAATTCCAAAGTCCACAACATCACTTGGATCCATCTGCATTTACATCCATGTGTACCTTTTAGTTGGGTAAGAAATGAATAAAATTATAACATTTTTTTCAAAAATTTGGATATAATAAGGCTATGAAATGAGGTGAGTGCATCCATAAATAAATGAAAAACAAAAAGTAATTCAAATTTACACATGCACATTAGTTCATTAATAAAACAAAGAGCTAGGAAGCAAAGTATGCACTTTCAATTCAAATATCTAAAAAGGATGAAGAAATCTTACTATCGGGATGAAACACCTTGAAGCAAAATGTATTGTTAGTGGCTTATTCAAATAGCCCTCCCCAAACTGAAGAGTCAGCTTCAATGTACCTACAAAAGATCAAAAGGTGATGAAAACAAGAGATGAAAAAACATAGAGGTGATCAAAGGTCTTTGTTCTTTTTGGAATTTAGTCTTGTTCTTTTTTATGGAAATGCCCCAAGCATTACAATCCACTCTAGGAAATGATAAAAACATATTAATTGACTAATATTCCCAACCTGCAAGCCTAATCCCTATTCTACATGGTGTTTTCCCTTGGGGTAAGAAAAAAACTTAATAATAAGTGAACTCGCCTAATAAATGAAGAATGGTCCAAGGAGAGATAAATTTGTTCAATAGTCACTCACAAAGCTTAAGTAAACCATTTTGGAAACTTCCCACATAAATGCAACAACTCTTAAATTCACTCCCTATATCTTTGAGATCAATTTTGCATCCAAATGGTGAAGATTACATAGTTGGTAGAGCTTCCACAGCTCAACAACACAATGAAATTGCAGCCATAACACTTTAAGTGACCTAAATCTCTCACATTACTGTGAATAGGTATTGTAGCTCTAATGACAAGTAACAAAGAGAAATCGGCAAGATTTTGGAAGGGAGGCATTTAATTTCACATCATAATCTTAATATGCATACTCCTTTTATCATCAACATTGTAGACCTAGTCAAACTGATGTAGACAGTGCTGAAATTACTCTTACACAAGTTTTTAGCTATGTAGAAGATATGCAATGACACATCCTTTGTTAACATAACATTGGACCGGTCACCTTTTGGTAAACAAGGAACATATACTATAGAAGTGTTGTAATCCTACAGATCACATAAGGTTACCAATAATACATACAAAAATATACACAGAAGCAAGAGACAAGAACTGATATCATGAACAGATTATATTATTCTCAATAGGTCATACAAAGCCAAGAACTGAACTATGTTCTTGTGTGGCTCAACAGCCTAATATACATGTTACAAACAGTTACAATCATAACTACCTGTAGGTTCACCGAACCGACACGACTATTAGTTAACAGACTAACTACTGTGTTTACTCGGCCGACCGACATAGTCGGTACCTCGACTTAGTCGGCTGATCGACTAAGTCGGTCTTCGTTCAAGTCGACTTATGTCGACTTGCTCCTTCTACATCTCCCCCACAAACAAAACATTTCTTCGTCCCGAAGAAAGAGGGAAGTAAAAACAAAAAGAGATTAGAATGCCCAGAATTAGATCGGCAAAAGGGAAACTGCTACTGAGGTGGGCTGTGCAACCGAATAGTTGGTCTTCTCTGTACACAGACTTCGACTATGGCTGGTGCTGTGATGGCAAGCTGATGTTGAAAATCCGTCCATGTCTGCAAGGCTTTCTGAATGTCGATAGTCAGAGTAGTGAGATTTTAGAGTACCGACATCTTCTCTGCCATTGCCATTTCTGCAATATTTTCCATGTTGGGGCCCAGCAGCTGATTGTGTTCTTCCGCAGTCTCAAGGAGTCTTTTCATCTGCGGGCAGATGTTGTCAAATTTCTCCAAGTTGGGAAGTGCGTGCTGAACCCACTGGTGTGCCTCACGTTCCAACTGCTGCAGCTTAGTGCTTTCCATCACTATTTGATCCTCGATTGTCTGCCGCAGTTCTGTCTCAGTCGACTTCCTTCTTTCCAAGGCCTGAATGCCTTGTCTGGTCTGCCTCGTCTGACTATAGACCTGCCCATAATGAGTAGGCCATTCTCGGAGTACTTCCTCAGTTACAATGGATTCCTCCATGTGGTCTTGTAGAAGTTTGTGAGCCTCCGAGAATACTGTGTGTTGAGTCAGGAGCAGTCGGACAGTTTCTTCTTTTTGTTCGGCCTTAGTCTCATGGAGGTGGGTCTGTATGGTCGATACCAAACCTTCAAACAGCTGATATGCTCTGTCCAGCGGTCGGTCGGTAGCAGCTTCGACAGGTCCTGGGTTAACAGTCTGTACAAGAGACCTGCACTTGTCGAGGAACTCGACTTCTTCGGTCTCCTTATCGTTGAGCTGTGTCCTTAGTCGGGTCGTCCTCCTCTTCGACTCTTTTGCTAGGTTGTTCAGTAGCTGGCCAACCTCTGAGTCGGACAACGAGCTTACATCTCGTAAGCTGATCCTTAGCTGATCGGGTCTAGGAAGAGGTTCTGTTGGTTCCTTTGCTTGCTCTGTTGGTTTGTCGGGAGGATCTGCAGAAGTGGAAGGTGGATCAGAGGTCGAAGGGGTGTGGGTCGGAGGGTTGGGTTCAGTAGTCGGGGATTGTTCAGTTTGGGGAGGTGGTATGTTCACCTCCGTCGGTGGTGATGATGGTGGTCTCGGCTGTGACTCAGGTGGTGGTGGAGGTGGTGGAGATGATGGTGGTGGGGGTGTTGGGAGTGGGGAGGAAGGGTTGCCTGACCCTGGTGGTGATGGAGAATGGTGTTGGGGACTTTGGTTGGAAGATATAATGTCTTCTTCCGGTGGGATTTGGTAGTCGGTGAAGGTCTGTTCAATGCCTGATACTTCGCCACCTTCAGGTGTCCTTGTAAATACTGTTGTTTGCTGGGCGTATACCTTGCTGCTGGCTTTCAAGGGTGTGGTCGTCCTTATTGTTTGGGCCGACTGGAATAGTGCAGGCAGCGTTGCAAAGAAAGCTTTGAGTTCAGTGTCCGTGCTGGCCCTGGCCCTGAGTGCTTCAGGGATTACTCTTTCAAAAACTTCAGGGGACATGTCGGTCTGCTGTACTGGTGCTTGCTCCTCGACTATTTTAGTCGGAGATGGACGGGGAGGAGTCGTCACCAGGTCGACCACATCTTCTGACAGTGGTGTTGTTTTGGCCTTCTTCGGCCGACCTTCGGGTGCTCCTGCTTCGACAAACCGTTGAAACTGGGTTTCAACAGTTACCTTATTTGCTCTGGCATCCTCGACAATATCAAGTGCTGAGGCTGCTAGTTCGTCTTCGTCATCTGTGGAGTCAGCAAGGACCAGCTTGCGCTTACCTTTGCCTTGCTGTCGTTTTTGCAGTTTGATGTTCCTCCTGGCAGTGGCGATCTCCTTTGCCAGCTTCTTGAGAATGCTCTTAGACACAGTATACTCAGGGTTATCTTCCTCGACTTCTCCTGTCGGGGTCTGAGTGGGGTCGACTGCGTGAGTTCCCGGGGGAGTTGTTTGTTGAACTGGTTGTTGTGCTGGTGGTGGTGTCTGGTGTTGCTCGGTCGGAGGGTCCACGACTGGTGCAGTCGGATGCTTCACTATTAAGTGCACCCGACCAGGAGTGCTAAGTGGAGTATCCTCTGTCACAAATGTGCTAATGTACAAGTGCAGCTCGTAATCTTCTTCCTTCTCCTGGTCGGTCAGAGGTTCGACTATAGAGAAGTCGATAGCCCAAATTTCAAATGTAAGGCTAGGGTTTATAGAGATCAGGGGCATTTCTGTACTCGGCAGTGGTCGACCAAGTCGTTGGCATTTGTCACATCGACTAACAAAGGTTTTACAGTCCTTATGAAGCGTCGGCCACCATAGTCCAGACTGTTGAATTTTCTTAGCAGTTGTGTCGGCCTGAAAGTGTCCTCCTGCTGGTCCGTAATGTGCTTCGTGCATTATTTGCTCTCGTTCATGGGCAAGTACACATCTTCTAAGAACATCGTCTAACCCTATTTTGTATAGAAATCCGTTGATGAGGCTGTAGGGGGCAGCCTTCATAGCTAGGATTTGCTTCTTTTTAGTGTTAAGATCTTCGAGGGCCTGACCTGTTTCTAGGAACTGAGCGATTTCCTCCAGTTCTTCTGGTACTGCTTCTATACGGAATAGATGTGCATCTGGTAGGTCGTCGTCGATTCCAGTCGGTTCCTCTCCTATGTCGATTCGGGATAGGTGGTCGGGTCCCACATTTAACTTCCCTGGTCGGACAACGACTTCGAACTCAAATTCTTGGAACAGTAAGAGCCATCGGAAGATTCTACCATGGTGAAGGGGTTTGTTTACGAGGTATTTCAAAGCTTGATGGTCTGTGTAGAAGATGAAGGGGTTAGCTAAGAGGTAGTGTCGATATTTCTGAAGTGCAAAGACCATTCCTAGGGCTTCTCGTTCGGTGGTCGAATAGTTCCTTTCAGCCTTATTTAGTTTCCGACTGCTGTAAACTATAGGGTAGTCCATACCATCGTCTCCTGGTTGGGTCAGAATAGCTCCAATGGCTATGCCTGATGCATCGATATGCACATGGAATTTGATCGACCAATTGGGAAATCGAAGTATGGGGGCTTCGACCAGTTTTCTTTTCAGGTTGTCGAACGAGATTTGGCATTCCTCTGTCCATTTAAACTCTATGTCATCCTTGAGTAGTTCTTCTAGTGGGTAGGTCATGAACAGATTATATTATTCTCAATAGGTCATACAAAGCCAAGAACTGAACTTTGTTCTTGTGTGGCTCAACAGCCTAATATACATGTTACAAACAGTTACAATCATAACTACCTGTCGGTTCACCGAACCGACACGACTATTAGTTAACAGACTAACTACTGTGTTTACTCGGCCGACCGACGTAGTCGGTACCTCGACTTAGTCGGCTGATCGACTAAGTCGGTCTTCGTTCAAGTCGACTTATGTCGACTTGCTCCTTCTACAAGAAGGCATAACATGTTTTATAAATGTTATATAATTTGAAAAAATGAATTATCAAACTTCATGTAACGACAATTAGTATTAAATATAGCTCTGAAATTACTCTTCTTCTATTAAATAATTTAGCTATGTAGAATATATGCTATGAAATATTCTCTATCAACATTGGACTAGTGTGGGACTGGTCACCTTTTAGGTTGTAGGCAAAGGGCATATAATAGGATGCATAAAATGTGTTTTTAAGGTTATAATATGCCAAAAATGAATTATCAAACTTCATATAAAGACATCTAGTTCAGAGACTCTTCCAGATAGCTACATTGAGAGGTCAGATAACCAAATTCACCACCAGGATCAAAATACCAAGGAATACATCCCATCTTCATCCTGACTTCAAAAGATGTCTACAAGGGAATACAAGAAGAACCCAGTCATGGCTTATCCAGGGAGGAACTTATGGACCTACCAAGAAACTGATACAACAAGCGATCAACATCTGCCTCAGACATCCAAAGGATGTAAAAAATCTAAATTATGTCACTCTTGGAAAAATAGACATCAAAGATTTCAAAGACTCAAATTAAAAGAGCTTCATCGATCCATTCCCCACTATTTCAGCTTCACATATTTCAGTGAACTGTAAGAGGCCAGATGCCATAGAGAGTGCCTCATTGGATAAGCCATCTGCCTTCTTGTTCTATTCTCTATAGACATGAGAAAAATCAAGGGAAAGAAAGGATGATTCGAGATTCCTGATATTTTGACACCATCCATATTCCAGGCTATACTGAAGGCATTCTGACAAGCTACACCAGCTTGGATTGAATATGGAATACCAGAAACAACAATGTGATCAAAACAAAATAGATTTCACTCTCAGGATTAAAAAGAGATAAAAAATAGAGAATGAATGACAGAACTTTCCAGTGAAACAAATATTTGGTTATCAGTACAGAATGGAATACTATAATGGATGTTTCAAAGCCTTTAAACATGAAGAAGCCTATCACATAACCAAATTAACAAATTGTTAAAGGCAATGCCCCAGAACAGATTACACAGTTCAAAAAGTACCATATTGAACACTATTCTGAGCAAGATCTCATAATAAGGTCCAACAGATGACACAATTCAAAAAGTACCATGCTGAGCACAATATCAGAGATAGATTTTGTAATAACATCCAACAGACCAAATTAATAAAACAATCGTTTCAAAACCAGTCAAACTCCTTATTAGAATGTTGTTGATCTGTTTAACCATGTTGTCTTCTTTGACTTCCCTAGGCATGGTCTTGACACATTATTCACTCGATTTTCATATCATGGGCTAACTCAGATCCGAATAACTATCATACAATCATGGTGAGGCACACATTCTCAAAACTACATGTTATAGTTCTTCATCTATGGATTTTGGATGAGTTGGGGAGTGTTAATGTTACCCTTTAGTTTGCACGAGGATTAATGAGGGGATTGAAGATGATGATGTGCCAAAGAAATGTACTTGCAAGGTTGCTTCAACCAAAAATTTTGAAGTCCTATATATAGTGTTCCAGCTGTCCAACTTTGTGTACATAAAGATCTGGTTTTCAGCATATTTTATCTTGAAAATTGAATAGTTACTAGTGCTGGTTATGCTTGCTGATTTGACTTAACATTGAATATATTTTGTTGAGTGAGTTAAAAAATATATAAGCTAAAGGGGAAAATTTACTGTTGTGATAAATATGTTGTTATAAGTTACCTTTAGATCTTTTATCTTAGAAAGTGTGCCCTAAAGGCGGGAATTTTTTTCCATTGAGGTACTCTTGCTCAGTATTTCCTTTCTTGGGTTGCCTAGTGTATTTGGTTAAAAAGAAGTGAAGTATATGCTGATGTAATTTAACATTGCAAATTCATCCAAGAAACCTCAAGGTTGAGGTGGAATTTCTAAATTTGCATTAATTTTCCTATAAAGAAATTCCAATACTTCTTACTTCAAAACATATACAAGACAACATAGAACTGGGATTAGCAAGGTTAATTGGGTCTAGCCCAAGTGGTTGTGGGATGGAGTGTTATCCTCCCCACATAGATTCTATTCCCGTAAGTGACATGTTGAGCTCATAATGATTATATTGTTGTAATAGCTCCAAGCCATGTTGTTGACATGGCCTTATGCCCTAAAGAATGTAGTGTTTACCTTGGGTACCATCCTCAGAATGAGGGCAAGTGCTCAGATATTTTCCCTAGGATATATTGCCTAGAAATATGTGTGTATGTGTGTATTATGGATTGGCAAACATTATACTTCCTCTTCCCAGTACTATTCTCAAAATTAGGGTAAGTTCCCAGGGATTTTCTTCAAGATATATTACCTGCAAAAATTTAAAAAAGAGAGGGATTGGCAAACATTAGACTTCCTCTTCCAAGCACCCATAACACCGATGTTGCTATATGAGTGCAAGATATGGGATCCAAGCATAACTGAAAACACATGGAATGAATTGAAAGGATGCAAATACTGGAAACAATTGGCAACAACCTTCCTTAGAATAAAGGTAAGCACTCTATATGAGATACTTCTAGCATAAATGGATTTATACCCAATAGGAATCAAAGCAATAAAGAAACTAATATTAATAATTATACAGACAAAAATGTGGTAGGCATGGTAGGCAAAAGGATATCCAACAAGATTCATCAAGAAGGAAGAAAAAAACCACTACGGAACTGCAATGTAAGATGTGGTTTAACAGCTGGAATATGGTGGAAGTAAGCTGCCCCATGGATAAGAAGGAGCTGAAAATCCACTTACAAAAGTACTACAGAAAAGAAACCCTAAGAGGAAGTAACAATCTACATGGCCAATATCAACCTAGACTCTAGAGGATGAAATAAGAAATCAAGACTATCTAAAACTAAACATTCCAAGGAGAGAAAAACATGGTATGGTATGGAAACTTAACATTGAAAAACATGGAAACAACACAATACCTGATGTTTGAGGGATGATTTGGATGGCACCCTTGTCCCTGAGCATTTGGCTAACTTATATGGATATGATGGCATTGTAAGCCTCTTTCTAGAGTTTAGGATGTAATTCAAGTATGTATTCTGGAACCCTAATTCATCACTCATACTAGCAGAATAGAGTTGACTGTTAGTTTGAAGATAGTAGTCTGGACAGGAAATACTAAATGTGGCACATTGTAGAGAGGACATTAAGGGCAGCAGCTACAAGGATGTTTTTAGGTTTTGCTCCAGAAAATTTTGGACAAAATAGCAGTGACAGAGAAAACTGATGATGCCTTTTCAGACATGTCTATAAGTGTGTTATTCCTTGGATTTATGGAAGACTCAAAGCCTACAAATACCCATCTACAACATGACCTCTTACATTTCTGGAGGCCTGTAAACTAGTAGCAGACTGGCAGCAAAACAAGGATGTTTTTCAGCAGTAAATATGGGCAGGAAGAGCACTAAATCTGACTGCAAAATTGTCCTAGTAGATCTGTTTGGTTTTGAACAGCCCTATGGTTATACTGGTATGATTTTCAGAACTGTTGGCATTTCCTGTGGCATATTTCCTGTGGAAACAACACAATACCTTATGGTACCAGGAAAACAGAGGAATAATGCCTAGTTCATAAATATTTTTTTGTTTAGTAGCTACTCCAAGGTCACTACATGCTTACATCAATGGATCCAACTTCTCCACTGAGTCAACTTGAAATGTGAAAATAAATATTCTTGGGAATATATATTCTTCCCTTTGCTCATATATAATATCTCAATAGTCCAAGGTCTTGGAATGCATACTTATATATAATAGCTCCTGTTAATGCATGCTTATATATAATAGCTCCTGTTATTTTGTTTGCATTCTCCAAATCAACCTCATTCATCCATGCTATATT